>JAXQQM020082832.1:0-19473 GCA_034641835.2 Pinus albicaulis | reverse complement strand
AATGTTCTAGAATTCTGATAAATTCCAACATGTTGTTACTACTGGTTAAGCAGCTTTGCCACCGTCACCCAGGAGAAATTTGTCCTGTCGACCTGTTCATTGCCTCAAGTTCAAACATTGGGCACGAAAGAGAGGCAAGTTAGTTCATTCTGCATTCAGTTGAAACTGTTTTTTTTCCCATAGTAATTATCTTTGATTGCAGCCTTGAATTTTTCATACATTAGAGGAAGGTTGAATTCATACAGAAAGGTAGACTTTAGATGCATTTCATTCATAACCTTTTGTCCTTCTTGTGTGCCTTGGGAAATCCAAAAACACGATAATGTCCTCCTCTGTTTTCAAGTTGCACATAAATATTAGCGCTTGAATGAATGAATCGTCATGGAGACTTCGAATTTCTTTTCAAATTTCTTTTTCAAAGAGCATCATTTTAATTTGTTAAAGTTGTTGCTAAGTTACAACATAGAGATTGTATTGTATTAATTCTACTACTAGTTTTGTATCTTTATTGTATATTTAAAAATAAAAAATAAAAAAATTTGAGGGTAAAGACTCTTGTTTTCTGCTGGAAAAGAGAGTGTAGAAAAGGTGTCAGATTTCTGATTGTTTTAAGCATGGATTTGACAAGTTAGTTTTTAATCCCTACGCCATTATTTAGTGGGAAAATTTATGATTTTTGGAGCCTTAAAATGCAAGCATGCTTACAAGGTTTAGGTTGTTGGGAATCAGTAGAATTGGGGTTCACAGAACCCGACACAAATACAATTGCTAGAATGAGTGCTGCTCAAAGAAAACAATTTGATGAACTTAAACAGAAAGAAGGTAGAGAGAAGTCGTGCATTTTAAATTCCTTAGATGACTCTATTTTCTCTAAAATCACTGCTGCTAAATAAATATGGGATATACTTAAGGTTGCTTATCAAGGAAATGATAAAGTAAAAATGGTAAGATTATAGACTCTCAGAACACAATTTGAAACACTTAAAATGACTGAATCAGAAACCATTGATCATTTTATGACTAAAGTTATGGGTGTTGTTAATTCAGATGAATGGTGAAGAACTAGAAAATCAAAGAATTGTTGAAAAAGTTCTTAGATGTTTGCCTAAAAAATTTGACATGATAGTTACTATTTTTTGAGTCTAGAGAATTAACATGTAGGAATTTACAGGGTAAGTTCCGTAGATCAAGAACCAAAGGTCACCGCTCACAAACAGATCACAAATCAGTACACCGGTATAATCACATGGTTAAAACCCTCAAAGAGGGAAACAGTCCACAGCCTGAGCCAACGCGGCCATTTCAGGAAATTTATTAATATAAAAGAAAAGTTACATATGTTTCTCTCATAAATTGTCATGCTCTTTATATAGAGATCATGGACCAATCGGGTGCTAAGCCATGGATCAAGTGTCATTAATACCAAGATGAGAGATAACCGTCGGATCACTACAAATCGTGGCCGTCAGATTATAAGTTACAAATATACATGGTAAAGAAACACACTTTACCTAACTCTACACTAGACTAAGTTATTCTTAACCATTTCCTATGTGTCAGAATATCCTAACATAACAAAATTGATTGTGGAAGAATTAACTGGTTCTTTGTTGTCTCATATTGAAGCAAGAATTAATTTAGATGTCAATACTTTAGAGCATTTTTTCAAATCTAAAGCTTCTATGGATAGAGGTAGAGGCAGAGGTTTTCGTGGCACGAGAGGAAAAGGTAGAGGACAGTCTCAGTCTGATGATAGATCACAGGTAACTCAAACACATTCAAAGCAGTCTCAAACTGATCATGGTCGTAGGTGGATAGATAAATCAAAAATTCAATGTCACAACTGCAAAAAATATGGCCATTATAAGTTTGAATGTCGAAAATTACAGTATGTTTTAAGTAAAAACAAAGCCAATGTCACAAACACTGAATGTGAAACATCAGATGCTTTATTTTTGGCATGCCAAGTTATTGTGAAAGTACCTAATAAAGATGTTTGGCTGGTAGACAGTGGATGCAGTAATCACATGACTGGTCATAGTGATTTGTTTTCTCATCTTGATACATCTTTCAGTTCCTCTAATGGTTTGGGTGATGATCGCTAGGTTAAAGCTTCAAGAAAGGGTGTTGTACCTATCTTAACCAAACAAAATGTTGTGAAGAAAATCAATGATGTTTATTATGTGCCCAATTTCAAGCATAATTTGTTGAGTGTTGGTCAATTAGATACACATGGTTATGATGTTCGCTTTCACAACACTACTTGCACGATTTCTGATAAACATAATTCTCTTGTTGCAATGATTCCTATGACAAAGAACAGGTTGTATCAATTACAATTGAAAAGTGAGAAGTTATATGCACATAATGTTTCAACGCCAACTGACTCTGACCTGTGATATTTGCGATATGGTCATTTACCTATCAAAATTATGAGTTTGTTGGAAAGATAATCTATGGTGAAAGGTTTTCATGTTTTTTCTGATCATATCTCTTCCTGTACAAGTTGAATAATAGGTAAACATAAGCGAGGTATTTTTTCTTCAACCTCTAATAGATCCAATGAATAACTAGAGTTAGTGCATACAGATTTGTGCAGTCCAATGCAAGAAAAATCAGTTGCTGGCAATCTCTATTTTCTTACTTTTATTGATGATTTTAGCAGGAAAATTTGGGTGTATTTCATCAAATACAAATCTGAAACATTTTCCAAGTTTAAGGAGTTCAAAGTCGAGGCTGAAAAACAGAGTGGAAATTTTATTAAAATTCTGAGGTCTGATAAAGCAGGTGAGTATGAATCTAACGAATTCATTGGTTTTTGCACACAAAATGGTATTAAAAAACAAACGACAACCAGCGATACTCCGCAACAGAATGGAGTCGCGGAAAGAAAGAATCAGACAATTATGAATATGGCCCGAAGTTTTCTCAAAACACGAAATTTGTCTAAATATTTATGGGCTGAAGCAGTTGTATGTTCGGTATATATTTTGAATAGATCGCCAACTTCCATTGTTCAAAGTTTTGTACCTAAAGAAGCATGGAGTGGACAAAAGGTAATGGTTTCACACTTTCACGTATTTGGTTGTATTGCTTTCGCTCGTGTTCTAGAAAAATTAAGAAAAAAGCTTGATGATAGGAGTGAAAATTATATATTTATAAGATACAGTGATCAATCTAAGGCATACAAATTGTTTAATCCTATAACTAAGAAGTTTGTCGTAAGCCAAGATGTGAAATTTCTAGAAGACAAATCTTGGAATGAAATAGAGAACAATACTTATCCTAATCCTTTTATTTTGTTAGACGAACATCAAGCTTCTACAACTAGCACTCCAAGATTACAGGTTCAAGAGAAAACCAACAGTAGTTCATCAAGCAGTAGAATTTCATCATCTTTTGAGTCTGATTCTAATAATCCTAAAATGAGAAACTTAAGTGATATTTATGCACAAGATGATGTTGATGATATTGTAAATTTTGCATTTATTTCATTTCAACCTACTTGCTTTGAAGAGGCTATAAAGGACAAAGAATGGGTAGATGCAATGAATAATGAAATTGATGCAATTGAAAGAAATAAAACTTGGGATTTGGGTGATCTACCTGATGATAAAAATTTTATAGGTGTCAAATGGGTTCTTAAAACAAAGTTAAATGAGAGAGGTGAAGTTGATAAGCACAAAGAAAGATTAGTTGCCAAAGGTTTTTCACAGCAACCTGGCATAGATTATGGTGAAACATTTTCACCTGTAGCAAGAATTGATACAGTTCAATTTGTATTAGCTATTGCAACACAAAAAAAGTGGCCTATTTACCAAATGGACGTAAAGTCTGCTTTTTTGAATGGTGTTTGGAATGAAGAAGTGTACATTGAACAACCACCTGGTTTCGAAATAAAAAATCAAGAACATAAAGTGTATAGGTTGAGAAAGCATTGTATGGCTTGAAGAAAGCTCCAAGAGCTTGGTACAGCCGAATAGACCATTATTTGCTAAATAATGGTTTCAAAAGAAGCAACCATGAACCCACCTTGTATATCAAGAACGATCATCAAGGTAATATTTTGATACTGTGTATTTATGTTGATGACATAATTTATACAAGTAACATGCAGTTAGATGAATTTAAAATTGTAATGAAAAATGAATTTGAAATGACAGATCTCGGACTAATGAGATACTTCTTAGGTGTTGAAGTAAAACAAACACACGATGGTATGTTTATGAGTCAACAGAAGTATGGTACTGACATTTTGAAAATTTTTAAGATGGATAGGTGTAAACCGGTAGATACTCCTATTGAAGTTGGTGCAAAGTTAAGTAAAGATTATGTGGGTACTATTTTTAATTCAACTTTGTATAGACAACTTGTTGGTAGTATTATGTATCTTACTGCTACTAGACTTGATATAGAATTCTCAACTAGTTATATTTCCAGGTTTATGGAATCTTCTAAAGACTATCATTGGAAAGCTGGAAAAAGGGTGTTAAGATACATTGCAAGTAAATCTACATATAGTTTATCGTATGCAGCCTCTACAGACAATAAGCTTCTTGGTTATACAGATAGTAATTATGCAGGATGTATTGATGATCGGAAAAGTACTTCTGGCTATGCTTTTCTATTTGGCAGAAACTTGATCTTGTGGTCATCCAAAAAGTAGCCCATAGTTGTGTTATCTTCAACAAAGGCCGAGTACGTTGCAGTAAATTCAGCGTCATGTCAAGAAGTGTGGCTAAAGAGACTTCTCTCTGACTTCGGTTATACAAAAAATGAATCTATTTCAATCTTTTGTGACAACACTTCCGCTATTTCCTTGTCGAAGAATAATGTCTTTCATCAAAAAAGTAAACAATTTGACACTCGTTTCACTTCATTCGTGAACTTGTTAAAAATGGTGATATTGTTCTCAAAGTTTGTGATTCCACGGATTAGTTAGCGGATATTTTCAACAAACCGCTAGGAAAAGTTAATTTTGAATTTCAATGTCAAAAGTTAGGAATAAAACAATGTAACACTCAAAATTAAGGGGGAGTGTTAAAGATTACAATTAGCTTAGAATTAGTTCTGCTATTAGTTTAGAATCAGTTTTTAGTTAGCTTAATTGTTCTCTGTAACTGACTATTTGCCTGTATATATATTTCTCATAATAAATGAATTAGCAGAGTGTGTGTTCTCTAGCAATTCGATTTTCTTGTTGTTGCTTCCCTTTTGTATGAAATATTCCCCGATTTTATGGACATTTTCCAGAATTGAGAATCAAAATAGATGGCTCAACTAAATTACTTTAGAAATGCGGTGGCATTAATAGAATAAATAACCTTTTAACAATCTGAGCATCTTATTGTGATTCGTGATGCATAAGGGTCTTCATAATTAATATTATCTTGATTCGTTCCAAATATGAACCATAATTAATTATCTGAACCTTACTTTTATAAAGCCTAAGTCTAACCAACATGTCTTTTTTCTTAAAAATCATGGAAATTTTGGTAAGATTTTAATAAAATTTAGAGTGATTTTTGTAAATCCATATTATAGTTATCAAACATCAAGATTTTGGGTGTTTTAGAAATTTTTTATGGTGCTGAATCTATTTCAAGATTTTGGGTGTTCTAAATTTTTTTTTATGGTGTGAATCCATTTCAATCATAAAAAAACATGATTTAAACAAAAAAAATAACCCATATTCCAACTAATTTTGATCGTCCAAACCATTCCTCCACCTCCATAATCAACTCCCTTTGATAGCCTCCACCTCCATAAACAACTCCCTTTGATAAATCAAAATCATGAGGCATATGCAATCTTCTTGTTAGTCAACGTCAAAGTCTGCGTAGGGCTCATTGAAAAAGAGACCACAACAATAAATTAAATAGAACAATTTGCATTCAATTGATTAATAATTTGAATTCATGGATAAAGCAGTGACACAGACGCGATTTGATTTCTTGGTGAAACCATAAAGTCAAGGTTGTCAGTTTCACTGATTCATTGGGTAATTAATAAATCATGATATTTGTGGTAAACGAAAAATTTTGTATATACCTTCATGTTTGCCAGCTATAATCATGATCCTGACTAATAGCTGCTCATTATTAAAAATAAAGCTGAACGATATAGAGCAAAAACTAATTAATAATTTGAACTCACTTTACAAAATCGTGATGCATCCATAAAGGTTTTTATTTCTTATTAGTTCATTATAAAATGGTAATTCCCTTGGTAAACAACAAATATTACAGACGAATTAATGTGTGATATCTCAACGGATTGACCTCTTTGGACCACATAATAATAAAATAATAATAATAATAATAATAATAAAGGAATAAAATAATGATAATAATTAGATAAATAACTAAATGAGGGTATTAGTTCATAGTTTTTGTTTTTTACGCACGGTTTTTTTCAAGAAGTTCACTTATAAAAAGAGGAGGAGGAGGATCAAGATCAAGACATGGAATTTGAATCAATTTTTTTGGGCATTTTTGAGAGTTCAAGTGAGTTTTCAAGCGATGATTCCAGGTGCAATCCTCAATCTAGATTCGGTACGGATTATTCTCACCCTATTTCTGATCCAGATTTATGTAGGAATGCAACAAAATACACATATAACCATAAATAAAAAGATGCAGCAGAAATAACACTTCATTTCATTAATATCAAATAACTAAAATTTTCTTACAGACAGAATGGAAATAAACTAGCTAGGGCGCTAGTAGCTTATCTCTAAGAAGAGATGTGGCGGCTACAGGCCTCTGAACTATGTCACAATGAGGCTCAATGGCCAATTTATTATAGAGAAGTAATGGAAAACCCTAAACATCCAAAAACCTAACCCTAGGAGATGAAGTGCCGAAATTATGGGCCTCGTTTGGGTAAATTGGTATTTCAACTTCCTGGGGCGTAACTTTGCCATACTATCTCCGTTTGACGCACATGATACATCGTTAGGAAGATCTATCTAAGGACTACAACTGATGACTATGAATATAAATTTAGAAATGGAATCATATTAGATAGAAGCGTGATGCCCAAAAAACGTCATTTAAGGCCTCAAAACGGCTCCAGAAGTTCAAGACCCGAAAAACTGCTAAAAATAGTAACTTGCTCCGAAATTGAAAAATTGAAAGAGACAATGGTGGGGCCCCAATTGGAATAGTTGGATGGACACCAATATCCACCTGGATCATTCCTCCCCCCTTAGGAAGAAATGTTCCCCATTGTGTTGAGTTCCTCCATGAGATGAGGAAACTTCTGTTGAACTTGGTCCCTGATGAACTACTTGCCTTGGTGCAGGAGTTGGCCAACTTTGACAACCCGATACAGTTGGATCTGTTGTTGGAGATTGTTCTTGATTTTCCTATCAATGATACAATCTGTGGTGGCCTATTCCATGTAGTCTAGGTTTAACTCAATTGGTGTGAGTTGTTCTACAATGTCAGAGGTGTCCAGTAGAGGTGGGAAGTAGGCACGAAAGCTGTCCACATTGAATACTGGGTGCATATCAAGGAATGGTGGAATATTGAGCTCGAAGGAATTATTCCCTATAGCCTGGGTGATGGTGTACGGCCCATATCAGAGCGGGAGAAGCTTGCGATGGGGTCTAGTGAGGTGCTCCTTCTGCAAATGTAGCCACACTTTGTCGCCCACCTGGAAGTTGTGTGGCACCCGATGTTGATCATGTTGTTGCTTGTACTTAGCATTGGCTCTATCCAATATGTCATTAACCTGTTGGTGGATTTGTTGAATACACTTGATGAAGATGTTCACTTTATCAGCTTCAGACTGGACATGAGCCGAATTGGCCTGAGTAGCCGCAAATGGCATGGCTACATCAATGGGACAAAGCGGCTAGAATCCCAAGCCCACCTAAAAGGGGTTATGGCCGGTTGAACTATGGAGAGCCCGGTTATAACTGTGTTGTACATAGGGGAGGCTCTCATCCCATGTGCATGGATTCTTTGAATTGTACATGCGCAGAATGTGTACAATCATCTTATTGATGAGCTTTGTCTAGCCATCAGTTTGGGGATGGAAAGTTGTGGACTTGGTGAGCTTGGTGTCCAACGTTGACCAAATGCTGGATCAAAATATGCTAAGGAACCTGTTGTCTCGATCTGATATGATAGACTTTGGAATCCAAAAGTGCACCCACACTCTTTCAAAGAAGAGTTTAGCAGTGGCCTCTGCTGTGATATTCTTCTTGCAGGCCGCCATAATGGCTATCTTCGAGAACCTGTCGACAACCACGAAAAAAATAATCATTTCCATGCTTAGTAGAAGGAAGGCCAGACATGTAATCCATGGAGATGGATTTCCAGGGTCGACTAGGGATAGGTAGCAGAGTATAGATGCCTTGCTTCTTGATGGTCAGTTTGGAAATGGCGTAAGCAGTGCAGGATCTGATGTACTTCCCGACATCCTGTCGAAGGTTCGGCCAATAGAAATACTTTTGTAGTACTGCCACTGTTTTCTTGACCCCGAAATGCCCAGCGAATCGACTGTAGTGTGCTTCCCATATAATATTGGCATGCTTGCTTGAAGGAACACAAAGGTTTCCTAGGTGACATAACAATGCATCTTGGAGGTGAAAATTTGGAACTTGCATACCCCCCAAGAGTGCCTTGTATGTGTGGCTGAATTCTCGATCGCTCTTGTAGAGAAGCGGCCAATCAGAAGTCTCGTGCCCACAAGAGTTAAGAACGGTGGTTAGTGCCACGATCGGTGGTCGGATAAGGCAGCCTGCAACATTATTGGTGCTACACTTCTTGTACTTGATGTTCAAATGAAACTGTTGTAGATATGTGGACCACTTCTGATGGTGATTGTTCTGCAACTTCCCTTGTGTCTGTATGAACTGCAGGGGTCAGTTTTCTGTGTGGATGATTGTTTCCTTCCCCAAAATTTAATTCTTCCATTTTCGAAAAGCCTGCACATGGAATAAATTTCTTTGTCATAAGTGGGATACTTGCAAACTGTGTTGGACAATGTCTCACTGTGATATGCCACTGGATGCCCCTGTTGAGTAAGAACTGCCCCAATAGCATAGTCAGAGGCATCTGTCTTGATCTCAAATTGTTGTTGCAAGTGTAGTAATGTGAGCACTGGGGCAGAATAGAGGCGATGTTTCAATTCTATGAACGCCTTCTGTTGAGATTCTGACCAAAAGAATTTTTCTTTCGCTCCTCCCTTGGTGACTTGACTCAAGGGCCAAGTGATATGAGAGAATCCCAACACGAACCTGCGGTAGAAATTAGCAAGACCCAGAAATATGCGAAGCTCTGTTAGACTGGTTGGGGCTAGCCAATCCCGAATGACTTAGATCTTGGTTGGATCCAGATGCACCCCCCTTTCATCAATAATGTATCCCAGATATTGAACCTGGGTCATGCCAAAAGTGCACTTCTCCAAATTGGCACACAACTTGTGTTACCAGAGTGTTTGGATGACTTGTCGGATGTGGTGGAGGTGCTCTTCCCAAGTCTGGCTGAAGATCAGAATGGCATCCAAGTACACAACTACAAATGAGTTGGTGAATGGCCACAAGATGTCGTCCATCAACCTCATGAAGGTTGCGAGAGCATTCGTCAACCCAAAAGGCATGACCAACCATTCGAAAAGGCACTCATTGGCTTTGAAGGCAGTCTTCCACACATCAGAGGGTTTGATTGGTACCTGGTGATACCCAGACTTCAAGTCGATCTTGTTGAAATATTTTGCCCCTTTGAATTGGTCCAGAAGGTCATCAATCCGTGGGATCGGGTACCTATTCTGGACATTGATCTTGTTCAACGCCCGATAGTCAATACAGAGTCCAAGTCCCATCCTTCTTTTGTACCAACACAATCAGGCTCCCACAGGGCGATGAACTTGGACGGATGTGACCTTTCTGCAACAGCTCCTGAATCTGCCTCTTGATTTCATCGTTCTCCATAACAGAGCGTCGAAAGATCGGTCCATTGGGTAGCGGCACACTTGGGGTCAGATCGATGGGGTGCTTGACCTAACAGTGCAAAGGAACTCCTGTGGGTGAGGTGAAGATGTCCCTGTACTCCTCCACAACCTTATCCATTTGTTGTTTTCATGTAGAGGAACCCTGTCTGGAGGTCATGGTTACAGTGTTCTTCTTTCCCTGGGGACGGATCATCACAAAAACAAATTTCCTTATTTGGGAAATGAGCTTACTGCATTATTTTGTTGTAACCAAAGAGATAGCGGTCGGTAGTGGTACCTCTTATCTCCTGTACAGCTTATTTCCCAAAGTAACAATAACAGCACGAGGTCGAGACTCATACACAACATGTCGCTTCAAAAAGTATGGTTGGCCTAATAATACATCAGAAACATCAAGAGGAGCAATGTCACATAATACCTCATCCGTGAAGGTCTTGATGCTATAGGGAAGGCAGCATTGTTGGCTAACGCGGAGATCTCGTCCTTGGGGAAGCCACCCGATGGTGTATGGATGTGGGTGTGTTGTGGTCAACAAGCCCAACCGCTTCATGGCATCTGCTGAAATGAGGTTCTTTTGGCTCCCATTGTCGACAATGAACTGTAGCGGGGAACCCTTTACCCACATCTGGGAATGGAAGAGATGCTCCTCCTCCTCTAGATCTTCTGGTTCCTCCTTCTGGATCTTCGTAGTGGCAATAGTGGCATTGGGCTCTGCATCAATAATCAGTTTCCCTTTGTCATTCCCCTTGTTAGGTTCTGATTCAGAGTCGAAGCATGCATCTGATTCAAAATTTTTCATCTCGGCCACCAGCGACTGCTTGGACTGACACTCACCTGTGTTGTGAGTGGAGCTCTTATGGAACTCACACCACTTTCACATGTCCTTCTTTGGTTTCATGGTGTTGTTCTTTGCTTGTGACCTTGGCAAGTTTTCTTGGGCCGCCATGCCTTGGCTTTGTCCTTTGTTCTGTGGTTTGGGGGCACCTTTCCCTTGCTTTTGATTTACAGATCCAAAGTCTTGATTCTTCTGTTTGAATTTATGCTCAATCTTGCCAGCATATCAGTATGTTGTACCAAGCAAGGAGATGTCGAGGAACCCCATTTCCTCCTGAATGTATCTGTGTAGACAATGGCGATACTTTAGCACCAAATGTTTCTTTGAATATTTCATACCCAACTTTTTGCGCAGGGTATGGAACAAATTCATCCGCTCATGCACATCTTGATCCCTTTATTGCTGCAGCGTGGTCCATTGTAAGTAATTGTCTTCATAGCTCCCCACAGAATAATATTGTTCCTTGATGGCATCTCGAAAAGAATTCCAAGTAGATACGACTGAGAACAGAGAGGGTTATGTCTCATCCTTTTTCTCACAGTAGGTTTCCACTAGTCCTTGACATGGGGGGTAGCTTTGAGGAGTGCAAAAGTAATCTTCTCCTGGTCGGAAAAGTCATGAACCGATAAATATCCTTCTAATAGATTCAACCATCTATATACGGAATCTGTATCTATATGACCCTCAGATATGGGATTGTCAAAGTTTAATTGTACCTTAAAGGGAGTCGCGCCTCCAGAGTGGTTGTTGGATGCAGATGCGCTGTCGGTGGGCAGTCGTTGAAGGATCTGGGCAAAGTTATCCATCATCACGTTCCTTTATTTTTTGAGGGCCTCCTCGAGCAATATTTTGATAGGATCTCCTACTCCCTCATATTTATTTTCGTCCCCCATGGGCAGTCGTTGGGGTTTGCGAGGCTGATCTTGCAAATGTTCCACCAGATCGAGCCTTAACTCCTTATACCCCGACCTTGTTGGGGAAATGCAAAGAAGGATCGAGAAAAAGCAGACCCCTCTGATACCATTGATCCATATTTATGCAGGAACGCAATAGAATACACATATAACCATAAATACAAATATGCAGTGGAAATAACACTTCATTTCATTAATATCAAAGAACTGAAATTTGCTTACAAACATAATGGAAATAAACTAGCTAAGGCACTGGTAGCTTATCTCTGAGAAGAGATGTGGCAGCTACAGGCCTCTGAACTGTGTTACAATGAGGCTCGATGGCCTATTTATTATAAATAATAAATGGAAAACCATAAACATCCAAAAACCTAACCCTAGGAGATGAAGCGCCAAAAATATGGGCCTCGTTTGGGTAAATTGGTGTTTCAACTTCCTGGGGTCGTAACTTTGCCATACTATCTTCGTTTGACGCACATTATACATTGTTAGAAAGATCTATCCGAGGACTAAAACTATTGACTGTGAATATCGATTCTAGAATGGAATCATATCATCCAGAAGCGTGATGCCCAAAAATGTCGTTTAGGGCCTCAAAACGACTCTAGAAGTTCAGGACCCGAAAAACTGCTAAAAATAGTAAGATGTGCCGAAACTAAAAAACTAAAAGAGACAATGGTGGGGCCCCAAGTGGAATAGGCGAGTGGCCACCAATATCCACCTGGAAAAATTTCACAACCCTGCTTCGATGGCTTTGGAAATCACCCTAGTTGGTTCTTTGAGAGAGAGAGGTTATTTGTATTTATCACTTCTCTGAGCACTGGTTTCGACCTTTGATTCTTTCAGGGTTTTAGAGGCTGAACCAATAGTCCAAGGAGGCAAGAAGGCGCCCAATATTGATATCCTTATATGGGTCGCCACTATACGTGAATGACAGATTCCAGCCAGCACGCAGAGGTAGAAAGGAGGGGCTGAAGACAATAGAGGAGGTCAAGAGTGACTGATCGAGCTACAGCTAATGAGCCACCACCAACAGAGTATCGAATTGCAGCCACCATCACCATCCCACAACAATGGAGGCAACGACACATAATTTAAGCCTCATTCAAACCAGCATCGAGCCTGTTGTGCATATAAGCCTTTCAACCTAAATTTTGGCCACCGATCCCATCCAAATGTGTTTTGAACCCCTTTCATGGCCTAAAACCCCCATATCCTACATATCGTCCCCCTTTCCGCCCGCAAAATACACTACATAAAGGCTGAAATCCACATTCAGAAATATTATCGGGCCTAGCCCCTCAGCCTTAGCCCCCTTTGTTTCATCACCCCCATGTGACTCGAGCGCACAACCATATGCTAAGACAAAAGGAGCTTGTCGCTTTACGTTTTCGGGCACAACTGTAGCCGTCTAATCAAGTCCAATCGACGGAGCGGAGTCTATTTTCCTTGGTGGTCCCCGCGTTCGTATCTCGTCGCAGAAAACAGGTGGTTTATTCCGCACCACCTTCACCGGGCTGGCGGTTTTCGATCAAATGGCAGCGATTCCATAGATCGCATGACGCGTGTCCCGGGGGTACGATTTTAAAACCGCCCATTTCGCGCATTATTCCCCGGACGAAAGTCGAGTAGCGGAATTAATGGCAACCGTCAAATCTTGGGGCCTCTATCCGACAGCCATCGTGCCTCGAAGATGCACGCGCTTTATTTCAGGCCTCTGCCCTCCCCGCGCATTAAATTTCGGCCAAAGGATGTGCAGCGGAATCAATCATCGTCATCCGATCCTGCGCCTTTCATCCAATGGTGGATAGTCTCCAAAGCTGCAAACACTTTAACCCGTGTCTATTGCGTCCATGGCCCACCGCTTCATCACTCTTTGATGCATCATCAACCGTTGATCTTTTTGTAGATCGTATAGCCCGGATTTGTCAACATGCCATCGACTCAGTTCTCCCTCCACGTCACCCCTTCCATGCCATTTGTTGTACGTCCATCCACGTCATCGCCTCACGTGTCCACCATCTCTCCCTCCACTGTAATTTCTCCGCCACCCTGCATGTTCTAGCCATGTGTCCTTGTTCTCAACGCTACCATCACCTCCACCTCCACGCCCCTCACTCCTGTGTTTGTTTTTCTAATGCATTTGTGAGTTTTGCAGGTTTCAAGAGGAGGAAGAAAAACCACAATTCTTCGCCTCCATTACCAAGACCAAGGTCTTGTCCAAGGACATTTCTTAAAAGCAGGAATTTAAAAGGGAGGCTGGGGTTAGTTGCTATGATATGACCCGATAAACGGGAGCAAAAATAAAATCCATTGAACCCTGCAAACGCATCCATGGGGAAGATTACGCAGCAAGAAATATTAATGGGCCAGCATACAAATATCAGCGAAAGATCGAGAAAGCCAGAGTCCGGCCTTATGCTTTTGAATTTTTAATTCAAAGATGGAAGGCCGAGAGTACTATGCACAATCACAAGCTATCTCAAGGTTTTATGACAACAGATTTTTCTCTTTCAGCACAGGGCAGAACATTTGTATATTTTATTATTTTTGTCTTGTTTATAAGGAGATTTTCATCCGCAGCATTTATTTCCGGAGGTAGATTGCAAAGTACAGTTAATTATATTTATTCATTCATAGTGTGGGCGTGAATGTTTTTCGCCATTTTGTTCAAATCAAATCGTTAAATGTGCTCCATCTACCTCCTTCTCTAGAATTCTCTATCTTTTCTATAAAAACCCAGAAAAAAGACATTGTAAGGGTTCCAGATTTCTATCAGCAAACTGTGCAGTGAAAGGATTTTGTATACATTTTGTAAATTTTCTGTATGAAGGCTCAGAGCCCGTAGGGTCTCAGTGAGGAGGAGTTATAACTGTAATGAGGATTCTGGTCTTTGGTATCCCACAGTATGTAATCTTTTCTTATGTGTTAATATAATTTCTCATTTCATGCTATTTATCTTCTTGTATCATGTTCTAGAATGCGAGTGGCTCACTGGTCTCAAGTAAGGATTCATCCTAGTTGGTGCCCATACTTGGATTATTCAAGCACTTTAAATAGGCCTAGTCATGGTATATTGTTCCATGTTCATTTCATCCATATTTTCTGCTATATTAGTTACTTGAGGAGGATGATTTTTAAAACGCCATTTTCATGTATGGATTCTTAGTTGGATAAGCCCATATGTGGTTTTGTTGTGTATCTGGGTATCAGCCTCATGCTAACTAGTATCTTCCTCATGTTTCTTCACTGCACCCACTCTCTGATATTTTATTTCTGTGGCATATTATTTGAACTGGCCCTCTTTGCAGTAAGTTGTCTCTTAACTGTCTGATGCTTTTGTATTGGAATTTTGCATGTTCTTCCTACATTATTCTTATCTTTGTATCAGCTTCTGAGAGAGTTTGGTCCCAATCAAAATCACTTTCCTTGTTTTACAAGAGATAGTAAGAGAGCTTTTGGATTGACAACCCAAGCTATATTTCATGCTCTCTTGCTATGATAAGATGTCCTAGGCACTGGTCTATGGCAACTCTAGACTGTCTCTAGGGGATGACAAAATTGTCTACAACAGAGCCTTTGCATGAATGCCGAGAATGCTTGGGGGCAGCGACACACTGTTCAGTAGCCTGAGCCTCAACCAGTGACGAGCCTTTCGTGAAAGCCTTGTTTAGAAGCCCAAGTCTCAAATCATGACGAGCCTCTTTGTGAAAGCCAAGAACATGAACCTGTGTGTATCTGGCAGTGGGTTGCACAACTTCTATAGGGCATCATTCAGGTGAAGGACGTATGATCTGCAGGGTTACGCTTCTATAATAAGTTCAGGGTGTAATATTAAGCACAGTGAGTTTTTGACCAGTGTGTTTGTAAAATTATTAGAGCACAAATATTGATCTAAATGAAGAATAATTCCACAAATTTTCCAAGTTGAAAAAGAAAAACAATTAGAATTGAGAATGAAATTGATACATCAATATTAGGTTGAGAATCAATATATAAAGCAACTAAGTTAAGCTTAGTTGTACATTCAATAACTATGGATATTTAAAGCTAAATGAAGCTAAGTGTGCTTTATGCTCTGCTAATGTGTACATGCACCACATGCAAGCACTAGAGTTAACTAACTAAGCCAAGTGCACATCACATGTAAGCACTCAAATTAACTAGCTAAAAACAAGTGCACATCGCATGCAATATCTAGATTTGTATTAAAGCTAATTAAGGATAACCATGAGCATGTACAACACTCAAGTTAACTAGCTAAATACAAGTGCATATTGAATGCAATTTGTAGAGTTGAACTAAAGCTAATCTAGTTGCATGTACACCAACACCTCCCCCCCCCTTAAGAATAACTTAGGTGAGTGTGATGCAAAATGAATGAATCCCAGCAACATGGCCATTTTAGGTACCCATATACAATGAAAGAAAAGAGGAAAGAGGGAAAACCCAATGGGAAGAAAACCCCCCCCTCAAAAATATAATTGAAAAGTAGAGAAAAGACAATTGTTAGGCAGTCATGTCCTTCACCCCGAGACGATCTCACAAAAATTGGAACTTCTGCTCAGTGAAATCCTTGGTGAAGATATCGACAGTCTACTCAGAACTCAGACAGTACTGAAGACTGATGATCCCATCATGGATCTGGAGGAATAAGCTTCATTTTTGGAAGTAGAGGTATCAACTCCCATCTTTACATCAAGGACTGAAATTTCCTTATACATGGTTACATGCCAATATGGATTCCTTGCAACTTCTTCATACATTTGACGATCAAATTCATGTACCCTATATGCATGAATGAGAATGGTTGTCTCTCGGGTTGCATGCATGTGCATGTGTGACCTTAGAGATGCCTTTGTGGATGCGTACATGTGCCTACATGGTGCTATAAATGCCTCCTTAGATGCATGCATGGGCATGCATGGCTCTGCGACTGAGAGTGCATGTGGGGCATCATTAAATTGAGACCTTGTTAAATCTGCATCATTAACATCATCAATAGTAGAGGAATCAAAGTCCTCTTCTATGTTTTTGAAAGTAGTGTATTCATCACTAGCAGAGGAAGATATTTCCTCATTTGTGATGTCTTCGTTATTGGACAAGATAAAATTTTCATCTGCAACAGGTTCATTAATAATAGAAGAAGCAGATTCTTCTTGTTCAACACTGTCTTCAAAATATTTCTCCACATTATTGGAGTCTTCACCACTTTCATGATTGCTATAAAAACTCGATCTCTTTGCCTCCAAATTGTGTTCTTCTAGATCATTTTCATCACCATACAATATTTTCAATGTAGTCCAGATTTCATGTGGTGATTCAATATTTCTGATCTCATAAAGAATATCATGAGACATAGATAAACACAATCTTCCATAAGCCATGTCAGATCTGTTAAGCCAATCTAACTTCTCATCCTCTAACATTGGTTCTGTCTCAATTCCCATGACTATTTGGTACAAGCCTTTTCTCCTAAGATGAATCAAAATCATTAGCTTCCATTCATGGTAATTGTATGGAGTCAAAATAGTGGAAGTTGGTAATTCTATTTTTTCACTTTGTGCTTGTACCAAAATTGCGAAAATTCTCCAATATTTTGATCTGGAAATCAAATCGTCGAACAATTTCCAATTCTATTCTCTTCAAACCTGCAAAGAAGTTGTTCATGCAACTTCTCCAAACCCTTGGAGCTCTGATACCATGTAAAACTATTAGAGCACAAATATGGATATAGTTGAAGAATAATTGCAGAAACTTGCCAAGTTGAAAAAGAAAAACAATTAGAATTGAGAATTAAATTGATACATCAATATTAGGTTGAGAATCAATATATAAAGAAACTAAGTTAAGCTTAGTTGTACATGCAATAACTATGGATAGTTAAAGCTAACTGAAGCTAAGTGTACTGATCCGGATTTATGCAGGAACGCAACAGAATACAGAAATAACCATAAACATAGATATGCAGCGGAAATAATGTGTCATTTCATTAATATCAAATAACAGAAATATGCTTACAGACATAATGGAATACAATAGCTAGGGTGCTGGTAGCAAATCTCTGAGAAGAGATGTGGTGGCTACAGACCTCTCAACTGTGTTACAATGAGGCTCGAGGGCCTATTTATTGTTGAGAAACAATGTAGAATTTGAAACGTCCAAAAACCTAACCGTAGGAGATGAGGTGTCAAAATTGTGGGCGCCCGTTTGGGTAAATTGGTGGTTCAACTTCCCGAGGGCATAACTTTGGCATACTATCTCCGTTTGACGCACATGATACATCATTAGAAAGCTCTATCCGAGGACTACAGCTGTCGAGACGAATTTGATCAACAAATTCGCTAGCGCTTTCATACCCAAAAAACGTCGTTTAGGGCCTCAAAATGGCTCCGGAAGTTCAGGACCCGAAAAACTGCTAAAAATAGTAAGTTTTGTTGCAACTTGAAAATTGAAAGAATTGAAGATGGGGGTTCAAATGGAATAGGTGGGTGGCCACCAATATCCACCTGGATCATTAAGCCCCCAAAACGGCTCCGAGAGTGGAGGACCCGAAAACCTGCTAAAAATAGTAAGTTGTGTTGAATGTGAAAAGATGCAAGAATTGATGGTGCTGGTCCAAATGGAATAGGTGGGTGGCCACCGATATCCACCTGGATCATGTACTTAATGTTCTGATAATGTGCACATGCACCACATGCAAGCATTAGAGTTAACTAACTAAGCCAAGTGCACATCACATGTAAGCACTCGAGTTAACTAGATAAAAACAAGTGCACATCGCATGCAATATCTAGAATTGTACTAAAGCTAATCAAGGCTAACTATGTGCATGTACAACAATCGAGTTAACTAGCTAAAGACAAGTGCATATTGCATGCAATCTGTAGAGTTGAACTAAAGCTAATCTAGGTGCATGTACACCAACAATGTTCAAACTACTGTAGTGTTTGGGCCAATGCATCAATTTAATAAGAGTGGGTTGCTTGTTATTGATTATGGGCATTTCATATTTGCAATAGAGTTTTCATATATTCATATGTTATAAAATGTGGGCCATATTAATAAAATTGGTAATTGGGATTTGTTTTTAAGTGGCTATTGGTGTTTATTTAAATGGAGTTTCTATCGTCGTTTATTTAAATGGAATTTTTATTGGCGTTTGAATATTCAAATGGTGTTTTTAAGAGGGGTTTATATGATACTATCTCTTATTCCAGCAATGGTATCATTTCTTTATTAAAGTATATTACAGTGGTATCAGAGCCATAATGTTGGCCAGTTGTGGGATGTCAATAAAGGAGAAACAAAAGGGGATTACCATCAATTGGAAAGGGAAAAGGGATAGAATTCAAGGGAAAAACAAAGAGATCAAGGACCAAGGAGATTCAGAAGAAGAAAGACCAATGGGTGATCATGAAAGTACTAAACTTGAAGATGTACTACAAAAGATCGTCGTCACTCAAGACACAATTATGAAACTTCTTAAATTACAGATTGAGCAACCTAATTTGCAAAGAAATAATGGGGAAGGTGACTCTCATTCAAGAGGGGATGTTCCATCACATGAACATGTCAACATTTAGAGCAATGGTCCATCACATGAACATGCCAACACTCGGAGCAACTCTTTCAGCAGACCAACCATGTCTCCATTCTTGGATGATTCCTCTAGAGAGAAAGATTCTCTTTCACCAATTGCAGAGACAGTTACAACTTGGATGAAGAAATATGATATTTCGCCTCCTAATGTGAAATATG
>JAXQQM020074470.1:0-120015 GCA_034641835.2 Pinus albicaulis | reverse complement strand
CAAGAAAAGTCCTTAAACCCAAAACAATTATTTGCAAAATCAGACCAAATGTGCGAAAATATGCAAAAATAATGAATGCTTTCGCGGCAATTTATATTGTCGCGAAATGTTTTTTTTGAGGGGCTTCGTGGTATTTTCCAGCCGATGGAAAGTTGGGTAAAAGTTCGGCCGAATTTTTATAAAAAAATCGGTCAAACTTTTATGTCATTATACCTTACAGGACGTTGGCGCAAAAAACAATTTGACCGAACCTTTTTTAAGAGTTTGGCCGAACTAACACGTCTGCAATTACGTAGAGTTGAACTCTGAATACATATCTTCAACTTTGGACTAATTAAACTCCATAAAACATTCCAAATTAACTGTCGGAACCAAGACAAGCATTTTCAGAATTCAATATACTTTCAGAAAATATAACTTTTATGGAATTTCATAAATATTTACTAATTTTAATTAATTTTGTAATAAAAAAGGTGCAAACAATTTCTGAAGGTCATTATGATTCAATGAAACCATAATTTTGTATCTTCCCAAATACACTGTAAAAAAATTGAAAAAATTATGGTGCATTACATTGGTCCGTCGTCTATAATGGGTAGTTTTTAGATTTTTAGTTTATAACTTATATGTTAAGAAATTTCGTGCGTTGCGAAACATATTTAAAATATGCAGTTTTTTCATATAGGACCAGTTCAAAAAATTCTAGTAATTATTATATGCATCAGTTGGCTTTGTAAATATAACGAAACTGAAGTAGACTCTGTCTAGATTGTTGTAACACATTTTGTTTCTCAAAAACAAAAAGTTTCAAAGAATACAACAGTGCGTACTTACATGACTTCTTATGAATCCTTTGATTTTTAAAAAACACACACTCAAAGAAACGCTAAGTTGACATATCAAATGTGTATAAAATAATTCCAAAAAATAAGTAATAGAAAGCTAATAAAATTTCTGACAACTTTTAATTTTATCGCAAAATGAAATTCTAAACAGAAAAATTGTTTTGGCTTGCAGAAAGTTGAAGAATACAAAAAAATTGAATTTTTTTTCTCCAAAAAGGGAAAAATGTGTAACCCAACTTCACATTTTCACCCCATTGACTTCTAGAAATAACATTACCATTACTATGATCATGGAATGTGGAAGCACATATTTTATTAGATTTATGATAATTCTGTTATTATCGGAATGTAATAATTGAATTTTTATTAGTGGGAAAAATTATAATATTTTTTTATCCAGAAATATATGATGTGACTTATCATATGTAGAAGATAGAGTTCTTTTTAATATCAACTAGCTTAACCATATAAATTAAGTGGTTAGTAAGCATACATCAACATCAATCCATGATAAGGATGAAAAACTTATTTCAATCCATAACAAGTGTTGCAAGGAAGTGTAGTCCCTGCCACTTAAGTGGATGTCATGTTTTTGTCAGGCCCAAAACGAACTTCACCAAGACAAATCCTTAAATTAATGATCAAAGACAAGTAATTTATATAGATAAAAAATCGAGAAGACGGTTAGATAATTAGATAACTCCTCTATATGGGAAAAACTGAAGAAACTAACTAATCCTAAGTAATCCTAGATTGTACAAACAACTCCCGAAGGATTAGTTTAACATTCCCCCCCCCTTAATCCAAAGGGATATTTGAGATGCCAAGTAGGGATATCTGCAATTTTTTCTGAAATAGGAAAATGTGTCAGATGAATTGTTTTGGCCTCTACATGATGTTGAATCAAATGATACTTGGTGTTGATATGTTTGGTTTGATCATGAAACTTTGGATTCTTGGTGAGTTGAATTCAAGAAAAGTTTTTGACAAATAGAGGAGTTAAAGCCTTTTATTTCTCCTACAAATCTTCAAGTATTTTTTGAAGCCAAATGATTTCCTTAGGGGCTTGCTTTGTTGCAACATATTCGGCTTCGATGGTAGAATCGACAGGAAAAAATTGCTTGTGGATCTCCAGTTGATGGTTGTTAATCCAAGATTCATCAAATAACCAGAAGTAGAGACTCCATTCTCTTTATCACCATCAAAATCAGAATCTGAATAACCAACAATATGGAATTCTAAAACTTTGGAATATTTTATACCGTAACTTTGGGTTCCCTTTAAATATTTTATTACTCTTTTTTTTCTACCCAATGCCCCTCACAAGGATGATGCATAAATCTATAAAGTATTCCGACAACAAAGGTTATATCAGGACGAGTAATAGATAAATAAATCAAAATTCCAACAAGTTTATTGTACTTTGTTGGATCTTCAAACGATTTTCCTTCTTTTGAAGTGAGTTTCAAATTTTTCTCCATTGGTGTTTCAACAGGATTACAACCCATCAAATTATATTTGTTTAATAAATTACCAACATATTTCTTCCGAGAAATGAAAATATGTTGTGGTTTTTGATCAACTTTAATTCCAAGATAATAAAGAAGTAAACCTAAACCTTTCATATCAATTTTTTTTTTCAATTCCTTCTTAATAGATGATATATATTCATCATTTTTTCCTATGATCATCAAATCATCAACATATGCAACTAGATATACAACTAATCTACCAACTTTCTTAACGAAAAGGGTTGCATCATCTAGGTCAAAATGTTTATAATTTAACTTTAGAAGATGTTCGGTTAGTTTCTCATACCATGCTCGTGGCACTTGTTTCAAACCATAAAAAGACTTCATTAGTTTTCATACCTTTTGTTCTTTCCATTTAACGAAAAAACCTTCTCGTTGAAACATGTAAACACCTTCTTTCAAACCTCCATTTAAAAAGGAAGTTTTTACATCCATATGATGATTTTCCATTCTTTCTGATCTGCAATCATAGAAACAAAGATCTAATATTTCCCCATTTATTTGTAGGACCAAATGTCTCTGTATATTCAATACCATCTTTCTGCGCATATCCCTTCGCTACAAGTCTTGCCTTGTGCTTGTCTAGTGAACCATTATCTTAATACTTAGTTTTATAAATCCATTTGCAACCAAAAGATTTGATGCCAACAAGAGGATCCATCAGCTTCCATGTGCCATTTTTTATGAGAGAATCATATTCCTTTTGATTGCATCTTTCCACTGATCATAACTAGCAGCTTCTTCAAAAGAAGTAGGTTCACAATCCACATAAAAAATAAATTCACAATGAGAATAGTTACCCGAGGAACTTCTAGTCTTAAACTCATCATATTTATTTGGAAATGTTCGAATACGAGTTGATCTTCGCAAAGGTTGTGTAGGAACTTTATCATCTTCTTCATTTGTCTCCGTTCTTGCCATTTATGTCCTTATAAACTCTGTTGCCATTGTTGTCCTTGTCATGTTTGTAGAAAAACTTGCATCAACTAGTTTCTCATTAACAACAAAATTATCATCATTGAGAGAAGGAAACTCCACAAAATGATCTAATATAGGAATCCCCCCTTCAGGATGTGGAACTATATTATCCGATTCATAATAAAAAATTTGAGGCACAAACTTTTCTATCTAATTAAGTTATCTATCAGCAGTGAGGGAATATTTATCAGATTCAAGAAAAACTACATCTCTTGAAAAAATAAACTTCTTGTTCTCTTCATCATATAATCGGTATGCCATAGAAGTCATAGAATACCCTAAAAATATAGATTTTATGCTTCGTTCACAAAAATCATTCCTCTGTTGTTTAGGAATCAAAGCATAACATGGAGAACCGAAAATTCAGAAATGTTTAACAGTAGGAAGATGATTATACCACATTTCATATGAAGTTCTGTTGTTAATGAAAGAAGAAAGTGCAATGATTTCTAATATATGTTGCACAAATAATTGCTTCTCCCAAAACATCAATTTTCCATTCTTAAAAAACATCATTGGCCTTACCATATTAAGCAATGTTCTATTCATTCATTCTGCAATACCATTTTTTATGAATTATATGGGATTGTGGTATGGTGTTTGATGCCATTCTCTTGCAAATAATTTTCAAAAACATGTGAAGTATATTCTCCCCCATTATCAGTTCTTATAGTACCAATATTGAGATGAGCTTCATTTGTAATCAAGAGATGATTTTTTTTAAACACATCAGAAACTTGTGATTTTTCTTTAAGAAGATAAACCCAACACATCCTCGAATAATCATAAATAAAATTCAATATGTATTTATTGTCATTCGCAGTTGGTACAAGCATAGGTCCACATACATCAGAGTGTATGGGGCTTAATTTCCTTGTAGCTCTAGAATCAGAATTCTGAAAAGACTGTTTGTGATGTTTTCCCAATATACAAGCATTATATGGAGTCAATTTTCTTGGAATTGTTGGAAGTCCTTTAATCCCCCGTTGTTTCATAATTCTAATACTTTCATAATTAATATGACCGAAGTGTGCATGCCACAATAAAGAAGATGAAAAAGTATCATTTTGTTGAACCAAATAATTTTTGTTCAATGCAACATATGACATACCTTTCAACTTCAACAATTTATCTTCTGCCACACCAGCCATTACAGTTTTATTGTCAACTACTCTTATAATTTCAACTTTACCATCAAATGTGTGAATGGAATTTCCCTACTGTATTATTTGTAAAAAATTTAATAAATTCCTTTGGAACTGTGGAATGTAAATAACATCATTCAAAGTATAATTTGAAAGTTCGAGAATTTTTAACTGAATTGAACCAATCCCTGATGGTTTGATTTGAGACTTATCAGAAAAATATAGTACTCCATTAATATTATCATTGAATTTTTCAAAAAAATATCTTCTAAAGGTCATATGACAAGTGGAACCTGTGTCTAAAATCCAATTGTCATGCCATGAAGAAAAAGAGGTACTAAATATATCTTCCATGTGAAAATTACAATGAGCAACAACATAATCTGCATTCTCATAAGACTATCATTTTTATGGAATTAGATGATCTTTCTTTTCAAGAATTTGTTCTCTTCTTTAATTAGTTTTATCCAGGGAATTCTACAATTTGCAGCAGTATGTCCAATATTATCACATCTAAAACATTTTACAGCTAGTTTATCAGAAAAAATTATTTTATCATTCTGTTTTCTATCTCCCTGAATATTTCTGCCCCCTGCCTCTATAATTCTTCCTACCTCGACCTCTATTACCCTTAGTATTTATTATAGATTCTTCTTGAGGTTTTTGGTCTTTTTCACCAAGACATTGGGTTTCAGCATTAGAATTAAGTGATGTTTCTTTCTTTCCAAAGGAATTCTCTCCTTTTGCAATTTTCCCTACTAATTTGTCGAAATCTAAAGCTTTTAATTGCCACTAGCTTGGAGAGACTCCGAGTAGTGTGAATAACTAGGGTAAAGATCTTTTTATAAAGGAAGTAAGCTACAAATAAACTTTAACTCCAATAGATTCAATTTCATGATTGATGGCTTTAATTTCAGAAGCAACTTTTAGAGGATCATTATCAGTCATTTTGATATTGAATAACCTCAACAATAATTGAATTATCTCCAATTCAGAATGTGAATCATAAAGATCTTTTAGTTTTGTTATGGCATCATATGTTTTTTTACTCTGAGCAATGTTTTTGCTTACCTCTTCTGAGACTGAAGTGGATATTAAGGCATAAGCCTTCTTATCCTTACTTTTCCAGATTTCTAACTGTTTCTCCTCATCAGGATGATCTGGTGCATTCCGTCTTTCTCCTTCATAGAATTCATCCCACTTAGCATTAAAAATAAGTGTATTCTTAATTTTTCTAAACCATTCTTGGAAATTTTCCTTTTTGGACAAAACAATCGCAATTAAAGATACCAAGGAGTTCATCTTTTTTTCAAATAATTTTATAGAACCTGTTGACGGGAAAATTTGTCCAGCCAACAGTAGGGGATCTCCCCGGTAAAAAGTCCCAATTAGACCTTAAACCGTTTGGAGTAGGGATCCCATCCGGGGTGTGGGTCCGGCTACCGCTTAAGACGCCTTCCCTCCTGGTCTCAAAAGAACCTGATTAAACCTGCGAACACACACTTATTCATAGGATACGAAATACATGATTGATGCATGGAACATTTCTACAACACTATGCGTAGCAAGAGAATGAATAAGACACATACGCCCGAAGAGATGCAGTTAACGGCACGTCTTTGGGGTCATGCTTGCAAGGTATCTTACCACAGAAGAAACAATTCTTAATGGCAAGATTCCTTCTTACTTCTGAAAGATAAAACGAAATGCTAATAGACAAAGGTATTAACATTCATTTAGAAAGCGATAAAATTGAATATCATTAATACAAGCATAGGTAAACATGATGCATAAATGATATTATTAGAAAATGAAGTTTCATTAATCAAAATATGTTCTGAAACTGTTCAAGAAATACACATAGTGATGCCACAGCAACATACATCATCCAACAAAGGGGTTTTAGCAGGTATTCGTATTCATATGTCTAAGAATAGGGTCTTTCAATACAATACAATGTAGCTCTTGAGTATTCCAAAAATAAAAAGCCCCTATACAAGCTCCCGTAGGAGTATTTATAATGCCAAAACTGCTTGTTGGGTTTCCTTGACTGTTCACCTTCTTGACCGTTGGGTTACCTTGCGACCCATTCCTTTTGCGACCTGCGACCTGAGCCGCTGTTGCGACCTGCGACCTGGCTGTTGTTGCGACCTGCGACTTGACTGGGTCGCGGGGTCGCAGGTTGTAAGAGAATTGCCAAGATGCGACCTTGCGACCTTGCGACTAGGTCGCTGAGTCGCAGAGTCGCAAAAGGTGTAAAAAACATAGATATGCAACCTTGCGACCTTGCGACTAGGTCGCTGGGTCGCTGGGTCGCAAAAGGTGGAAAACCGACGAAATGCGACCTTGCAACCTTGCGACTAGGTCGCTGGGTTGCTGGGTCCCAAAAGGTGGAAAACCGACGAAATGCGACCTTGCGACCTTGCGACTAGGTCGCTGGGTCGCAGTGTCGCAAAAGGTGAAAACCGAAGATGTGCAACCTTGTCATATCTACGATTTGTAGTCTTCTTTCGGTGGATGTGGCCGGGTGCTCTCGAACATAAAGTGCTTTCTTCGGAGACTCATGGGGATGCGCTTGTTTGAACAGGTCCTACTGTTTGCTGGGGAAAGCATTTTCTCTTTGTGCAAACTCGAAGGTTCTTCCTGCAATAAAATAACATAGGTCATAGATTGAATGATAATAATGCTAAGGGCATTTTAATTTATTTACAAAAGAGAAAACAATGAATTTAGACCCCTGTGTGGTCAATATTTTATCAGAGATAATGGCATGTGCAGGCTTTCTCTGTCAGGATCATCATCTTCCGCACGCATGAGGTTCTCTTCATTCACGTTCTCAGTGTTCGCTATAGGTCTTCACTAAGCTCTGAGTGTTTGCAGAAGAAACTATTGATAATATCGAAGATTTTATGTTCGTGCCATCTCCTGCTGATTGCTATCCTAGCAGGTCAGGCAAATGACAATAGCAGTTCAAGTGATCAGCGGATTTGCTGGTGTCCAACCCTACGACTTGGCACCCACAGGATAGCATAGTCGCTGCTACACAAAGCTTCATGCAACAGCGACATAGCCCGTGTGTAAAGGTTATGGCACCCGTGCGCATTTCAACACATGCTCCTTTTGTTATCTACATCTTCACTCTTTCCTTCCAAGTGCGCTGGCTGCCAATGGATGCAAAACACCTTAGATTGAGAATTATCCACACCGCGTTTTCCTGGATTTGCATCCCTGTTCCTGCTGTGGACCACAAAACACCTTTGGTTTTAATTAATAGTTTCATCTTCATACCTGCTATGTAACACTCGGTTTTAGCCCTTGACTCGAGGGAAGGGCAATGGTGTGAATTAGGACAAACCGAATAGCTATTAGCATGAATCGAAACCTCGTGAACTATGTAGGGCGCTCATATGATTGACATAGCGGTTAGCCTCTCTTGCAGAAATATGCATCAATCTCTCTTCGATCAAGTAATTTTGTTTCTCTTGAACAGCAGAACGCAGGAGCAACCACGAATTGATTTCATCACCTCTGTGTACAGACAGTCACTCTGAGAGTCTAATTGAACCACTTGAAAGATACCTCTGAAGTACAACGTACAATGTTCGCCTGTATGAATTGAGCCCTCGAAGATTAGTCTATACTGGAATTATCAATCATGCACGAGAACTCATCTATCATTCAGCAAAAAGGGCGCCCGGTCCTGAAAACAAACTCTTAAAATTGTAACTATGCAGGGCTGCACTCGTGAAGATTTGTTGTTATCCTTTCTGCCAAGTGTTAATCGATTCATGGGTGTGGTAAACCTTCTTGGGCAGGCCTGCATGCATGGCGAATCTGCGGCAGGGTCTACGATTGCTGAATGGAGGACCATGCGTGTTACCTTAGCGCGTCTGACCGATTACTATATTCGTTTCTTCTTACTGCTTTCACTGAGCATTACAGCGTTTAACTGATCCTCAATCCACGCGGAAAAAATCTCTCCATGGTATGCATAAGGTAAAGCGCGGTCATGGATAAGCATGCAGCCTCGATTATAATTATTTGGAGCGCATGCCATAAAAAACGCCACGATATCTGCATTCATGTCGCAACTTTCCCCAGCAGGGCCGTGACTCTGCACCGCTGACAACAAATGGCTGTGAGTCTTCGTGCTTTTTACAGCTCTGCTCCACTTTGCCCAAAAATAGCACTGTATATTACTGCAGTTGCATTGAAGGTTCATTATAACATTTCACCCCATGCTTTGAACGTAAAATTTTTTCATTTTGACCGTTATACATACATGCGTCCTCTCCCAAAGTTTGGCATGGATTAAACTACGGCATAAAACACTTGGGCCCATCGAAACATGCCTCGTGTGCTTTGCTTGGCGATTTTCTACAGTTGTGCAGTCTTACGTGATTGGCACCGTTTAAAACCGTGGTTATAATGTGTCAGGATAGTTATGGCATTCTGCTCCATGTTCCATGCTTGAGTTGACAGTCGACTACCACGTATTACGTTGGCTCCATGCAATACAAATATTTAACAGTTGGCTCCACGTTAAAACGCAATTTTCGACCAAACATTATATATCTGTCTTCAAAGAATAAAACTCGACCATAGGTGTGATCCGTGTTCGATCATACGTTTGACCGTTGTGCTATACCCATTCCAACGTTCACGGTAAGTTGGAAAGTTGATGCCATGTAAGGTTGACCGTCATATGCGTGCCCTACGTGGATTGAACCTGCGCCATGAAACTGCTTGCACCCGTGGTAACGCAGCATTCATGCTTTGCTCGGCGACCTTATATGGTTGTGAAATTGTATGAGATTTGCACCGTATAAAACATAGTCACAACTTAAATATGGCACGTTGGGCTCCATAGAACGCACACATTGAACGTTTTGCATTCATGCAACGTAGACAAGGCTTTGGATACGCATGGCGCCATGTGCAAAAACGATTTTGGTGTAAGTCGAAACTAACCATCAACATGTTTAAATCCACGCGGTGCAATTTTATATGGTTCAGATCTGTTACTCATAGAGTTGACCGCTGTAAATATATATTTGTTCCGAAACATTTACGTAAGTCGACAACACCCTACCATCGAACATTTGCTCCCATGTAACGTGCCCATGCAGTTCTGCGCCCTCTTTCCAACGTAAGGTTGACCAACCACGTGGATTAAAGCTGCAGCATCAAAATGTGTGCACCCATTGGTGACGTGTTGTATGGTTGTATTCTATCATTTCATATGGCTTTGCGTCTTAGTTTAATAACACAAAGTTTACCATTTGGTTTTCTTTATACTGTTAGCGCAAACGGATAGAAATTTCCATTGCCAAGGCTGCCGACCTCTAATATGAATTGCGCTTGCTTTGAAAAACCGAGATATGACATTTACCACTCATCGACGGTATGGAATGCCAAGTGGAAGCGTTTGAAACGTGAGATCGATGAGAAGTCTCAATCATGTTTCTCTTATTTTATGGTGAAAGCACATCTTTCTCAAGAAATCAATCTTTTAAAACAATGCAGCCACATAGGGTAGACTGGTCATTTGTTCCAGCCACATTGATGGCCCTTTAAATACTGAGCCTTTCTGCCTTGTACTTCTAGAGACTATTTGCATATGCATCAATGTACCTAGCTATCAAAAGGTGTATGCATTAAACATAACCTTCTAGGTTCACTTTGAAATTATCCATCTCTTATGATTTCGCACATGGGCAATGTTCTGCACCAGACATGTTTAAAATAAAAGATGCGTTTTAAGACTGTTTCATTGTCCGTTGCCTCCCAAATATAAATAATTCCACACCATGTAGCTTAGGATTCATAAACGTTTCTTCTAAAGGGTGCGTTCACATATTTAAACCCTGTCGTTGGCTTGCCCCATAAACACGTATGCTTTCGCACTGCTACTTGGCACGAGAACACCTTGAATGAGATTTTCACTCCTCAGGGAGATCTCCTGAGTTTGCTTTGTTCACCGGGTGATAATTTAGGCTAGTCTTGTCGAAATGGCGACATATGTTCCTTTGTGTACAGACACCGACACGGAGCTGACATTGTGCAGGATCTCCAAAATTCTAGTGTGCACTAATGAAGAAAACCTCTTGCATTGGTGACATAAAAGATTCTTTCTCTGATCGACACATATCACACTATTCTCTTTTTAACAGTACTGGTCACTTGCTCTTCCTCCTCCCCTGTTCCGCAACTTTGGTCTCATCGTTGAGCTCAATTTCATTTCCCTCGATGTCGCAACACGACTGAGTCTGTTACCCTTGGGGTCGACCTGCGTAGAACATTACGACAATTATAATTACTATATGAAATTAACGAGCTTAAAATACGTATCCAGTCAACATGCTTAATGACTCACGACGAGAGGACCTTTAATTTCAAATACACAAAAGGGTTTTCATTTGAATGTGCTCATGGCGCAATTGCGGTAAGAGCGTTCGAGCGTGCACTAGATGATCCCTCCCACATATGGCGTGATTGCAGCAACAACATCAAGTCATGGTGATGAGACAAATCGTGAGGGGTTAGAGATAGGTCGACGGGATGTCGTTGAGTGCAGGTCAGGTGAAGGACTTTAACGCCTAGGCGAGCAGAGGGGGAACCCGAAATTTTAAATATACCCAAAATTTTGGGTGGTGTTGTAGCGGCTACAACAAATGGCGAACCACTGGTAGAATCCAGCATCTCTGTCAATATCACCACAATAGTCTGAGTCCGGATAATGATGCAAGGGAATATTGAACCAGTTCCATGGGTACCCTTTGTATTACTTTGGCCCTTTACAGGTATTCCTAATCCTTGTGCCTCAACTAAGTCCCATTAATCAGAAACACATCAAAGAGAAAGCTCACAGACGCCGGTAGCTTGATGATGATGTGAAGAGCAAGGCACTGGGTTTATTATTCTCAGGATTTTTAAAGTAAGCTTCTGGTGTTGCTCCGCTGCCAGCAGGCCTGGACAGTACCCCAGCGGAGTCACTTCAAGAAATCACAAACGTTGCTCCGCTGCCAGCGAGCCTGGTCAGTACCCCGGCGGAGTCGTTGCATTACCTCTCTGCGCAGGAAGCCTTTCTCGATCCTTTACCCTTATTTGTTTCATGTGCTTATAGCACTTATTTTCATGTGCTCGTGGCACTTATTTTCATGTGCTCATGGCACTTATTTTTCATGGGCGGATGAGGGATCCCGACTTATTTTACGAGCAAGAGAGGTTGTTTCTTGTGTTACAGAAACTGAAAGATATCCTGATTTGGGTTTGCCCTCATGCCAAACCTTCACATCCCATTCACCACAATAGGCGTAGCGCGCAGAACAACACATTAAAACGTCCAAGACTATGCTGGGCACAAAGCTTAGGCTCACGGGTATGGGCCATTTCAACTCATCAGGTCTCCCACAGCCAACCGGCTCGTATCTCCCCAGATAATAAGTTTAGACTCATAGGCATCTTGTTGATAATGCGACTTCGATGACTGGTCCTAAGAGAAAGCTGCCTCTCGAGATAGCCACCGCAACCTCACACAAAACAATGGGGTTACTGTTTCAGCAATCGGGGCAAAACAAGACTGCAAGGTGATAGGGTTGCAATGAGGGCTCATGAAGTGGCAGGCGATATGACAAAAAATGATGTGAGGGAGAGAGAGTACGACGCAATGTAATAAGCGAGGCTCAAGGTGCAATGCAACGCCATGTGCGAGAACAATCAACCAGTTGTAGGTGGAAAAGAGGCGCAATACAAGTAATGATTATTTATGCAGCAACAAGCAGTTGAAAAGGAAATGAAAGAAAATACTTTTAACATGATGTTGCCTAAGATATTAATCGTAAACAAAAAACAAAAAACACCCTTTTAAACTATGAAGTAAAATTCGGTAAGTAAACCTAATTAACTTTGCACTAAAAAAAATTTTATTGCAGGTCCTAGCTAGCCTACACCTAAACCCTAGTTTAACCAATGATGCGGTCGGGTTATGTAAAATCATTTTTCCAGTGCAGCCACCACATTAATTTGCATCCTGCAACGACAAAAATGATCAAGATCAAAGCCAGTATCCAAAAAAGTGCAGTAGCAACAAAATTTACCTGAGGGGCAGGTGCAACAGCAAGACGATCATAGATACTTGCCAAAGAACATGCCAGAACAGATTGTGCAGGCTGATTCCCGCTCTCATCTTGATATACCTCAATCTGTTCTTGAAACTCAACATTATTGATAAATGACATAAAATCATTCATGCATGATCCTGGATTTGAGGGGTGATGGGTAAGCCAATTCCTATTTGCAAGCACATTCGCTGAAAGGGGTTGGTTGACTTGATTGACAATCTCATCATGGTGTTGGGGACCATCAGTTTTATGGAATGGAAACAATACGCAAGTGCCAGGCGAATTATAGATGCATGCACATCCAAGCGTAGAAATTCTAGTTTCGAAAACCCTAGTCTGGGGTTGCTCCTTGGTTTGGTTAAGGGTATGGGGATCTGAATCCACGTTTAAAGGAGCCTGAAATTCTTCACTGATTTGAACAAACTCTGGACCTTCAAGCAAGGGGCTTTCCAACTTTGACTGCTTGGCGAGATTAATAGGTGAATGGGCATGATCATCAATTGTAGTGATTTGAAAGATGTCAGTGGGCTTTGTATCAATTTGGTCGAATGTTTGCGCACTGACAGATTGATAATCCAAAATGTCGGATTCTCCAGATTTTCCAGGATGGGGTGAATTTGACACGTTAATGCTGGAAGGAGCATGGTACTGGGGAATTGTCATTTCAGAAATGTTCGGTGGAAGCTAACGCGTTTCGATTTTCTGGTGGGTACTTGAATACTCCGAACGCGAATCATCCAATTCAGGTGTCTTTGTATGGTCAGCAAAGAGATTTGAGTGACGGTTGTCAGCGGTATGATTGAATATGTTTTCAGATAAGGAGTGATCGCTGCAACCATCGGTTTGGTCAAGTTGGGTACCTCAGATGTCAGGCTCCCCGAGAGTTACCGACTGGGATGGATCAATAGAGGGAACATCTTGAAGTTGTTCAGACGGGGAATCGCTCCTATGGCTGTCTAAAGATCCCAAGTGAGAAAAATCAGATTTAAACGATTCATCGATTTTGGACTGTGATTGAGAAACACCATCTGCGTGCTTATGATTGTCGCCAATACCAATATAAGGCAATTTTGAATGTCTCGAAGAAATTACTGGTGTGGCGGGATCGAGAAACAAACTAGGAAATAATGAACGAAAAGATTGAATCGCAGGGGCGTTAACCATACGAGGCTTTTCAACACGCACATCCGTGTCGTTCAGAGGACACAATGATTTGACAGGCCTTGTAAGGGAATAAACTTTATGCGGGGTAGGAGTCGATTCATAATACGTATGTGAACCAGATTCATAATCCGAATCTGAACCAGATTCATAATCTGAATGTGAACCAGATTCGTCATCCGAATCTGAACTAGACTCATCATCTGAATCTGAACCAGATTCATAATCCAAATATGAACCAGATTCATAATCCAAATGTGAACCAGATTCATAGTCTGAATATGAACCAGTTTCATAATCCGACTGTGAACCAGATTCATAATCCGAATGTGAACCAGATTTAGGACTAAGTCCAGGGAGACATTGAGTGGGCTCGGGGTAGGTTTGATGAGCCAAAAGAGATAATGAGCCACTGAGATGTTCCAATTCGACATGGTACGTGAAATACTCAAGGTCAGAACAACCATTGACTTGCGGGTTTTCATAGGGAACACTAGGCTCAGGTCAAGTTGCTAACTGAAATGGTTCAAGGGAAACGAGAATCGCATACGCGAACTGTTCTCTTAACAACCTCCAATCGACATCCTTTTCAGGGAACTCAAAACAATAATGAACATCTGGTAGAGAACTCATCTAAAGATTCCTGAGGTTCCATTCTGATGTCATTTATCTTTAGTAAAACGTTATGAAAATCATACATGTGAAAAGCTTGTTGTAATTCACTGGCGAGTTGTTCAAATGAATGGATGGAAGATTCCGGCAAAGTGCAGCACCATTGCTTAGCGCGGCCTTCGAGAGTGAGGAAGAGAAGCAAACAAATGAAACCTTCATTTTCAATTTCATAACACTCACCAAAGTCACAAAAATCTGAATAGTGTTGGGTTATGGACACCCCATTTTCACCATCAAATTTTAACTGGGACAAGTGATACATAAGTTTATCAGGGATGAAGTATCCAGGTTCATAAAACTCCGACAAACATCTCGGGAGAATGATTCGGGAACGAGCCATTACAGATATGAGATTAACTGCAGGCTCTAAAGGGCTCAGCTTGTCATCTGGCCCCCCCCTTTTCGTTAAACATCTGGTCGGAGGTTCAGGCCCTCCTTCTAGCGCCAATTCTGTTGACGGGAAAATATGTCCGGCCAACAGTAGGGGATCTCCCCAGTAAAAAGTCCCAATTAGACCTTGAACCGTTTGGAGTAGGGATCCCGTCCGGGGTGTGGGTCCAGCTACCACTTAATACGACTTCCCTTCGGTCTCAAAAGAACCTGTTTGAACCTGCGGACATACACTTATTCACATGATACAGAATACATGATTGATGCATTAAACACGAATCAAACACTATGCGTAGCAAGATTATAGATAAAGCACGTACACCTCAAGAGATGTCATTAGAAACACATCTTTTGGGGGGGTAATTCTTATAAGGTAGTCTGATCACAAAATAAATAGTTCTTAATGATAAGATACCCCTTTACTTCCTGAAAGATAAAACGAAATGCTAACAAAATAGTTCATTAACATTCATTAATAGAACAGATGACAAAATGAACATCATTGATACAACACAGATAGCCATGACGCATAAATGATGACATGAAGAGTGCAGCTTCATTAATCATAGGATTTTCTGAAACTGTACAAGGAATACACACAGTGTTCGCACATCAAAACACATCATAACCATAGGGTGTTTTAACAAGAATCTATATTCATATGCTCAAGTGTATAATCTTTCAATACAATGCCATGTAGCTCTTGAGTTTCCAAAAAAGAAAAGCCCTCTACAAGTTCCCGGAGGAAGTATTTATAGGGCAGAGCTTGCCCTCTGGGGTCCCTGACTTTTCAGCTTCCTGACCGTTGGGCTACCTTGCGACCCAGTCTTTTTTGCGACCTGCGACCCGGGCTGTTGTTGCGACTTGCGACCTGAGCTGTTGTTGCGAGTTCCGCAGGTTGTAAGAAAGTGTCCAAGGTGTGACCTGAGCTGTTGTCGCGACTTGCGCAGGTTGTAAGAAAGTGTCCAAGGTGCGACTGCGACTAGGTCGCTGGGTCGCGGGGTCGTGGATCGTGAAAACAGCCGCACATGCGACCTTGCGACCTTGAGACTAGGTCGCTGGGTCGCGGGGTCGCAAAAGGCAAACAATCGAAGGGGTGCGACCCTACGACCTTGCGACTAGGTCGCTGGGTCGCGGGGTCGCAAAAGGCAAAAAACCGAAGGGGTGCAACCTTGCGACCTTGCGACTAGGTCGCTGGGTCGCGGGGTCGCAAAAGGCAAAAAACCGAAGGGGTGCGACCTTGCGACCTTGCGACTAGGTCGCTGGGTCGCGGGGTCGCAAAAGGCAAAAAACCGAAGGGGTGCGACCTTGCGACCTTGCGACTAGGTCGCTGGGTCACAGGGTCAAAAACAATGAAAAAACCGAAGATGTGCGACCTGCGACCTTGCGACTAGGTCGCTGGGTCGCAGGGTCGCAAAAGGTGAAAACCGAAGATGTGCGACCTTGGCATATCTGCGAGTTGTAGTCTTCTTTCGGTGGATGTGGCCAGGTGCTCTCGAACATAAAGTGCTTTCTTCGGAGACTCATGGGGATGCGCTTGTTTGAACAGGTCCTACTGTTTGCTGGGGAAAGCCTTTGCTCTTTGTGCAAACTCAAAGGTTCTTCCTGCAATAAAATAACAGAGGTCACAGATTGAATGATAATAATTCTAAGGGCAGTTTAATTAATTTGCAAAAGAGAAAACAATGAATTTAGACACCTCTGTGGTCAAGACTTTATCAAAGATAATGGCATGTGTAGGATTTCTTTGTCAGGATCATCATCTTCCGCACGCATGAGGTTCTCTTCATTCACGTTTTCAGTGTTCGCTATAAGTCTTCACTAAGCTCTGAGTGTTTGCAGAAGAAACTATTGATAATATCGAAGATTTTCTGTTCGTGCCATCTCCTGCTGAATGCTATCCTAGCAGGTCAGGCAAATGGCAATAGCAGTTCAAGTGATCAGCGGATTTGCTGGTGTCCAACCCTACGACTTGGCACCCACAGGATAGCATAGTCGCTGCTACACAAAGCTTCATGCAACAGCGACATAGCCCGTGTGTAAAGGTTATGGCACCCGTGCGCATTTCAACACATGCTCCTTTTGTTATCTACAACTTCACTCTTTCCTTCCAAGTGCGCTGGCCGCCAATGGATGCAAAACACCTTAGATCGAGAATTATCCACACCACGTTTTCCTGGATTTGCATCCCTGTTCCTGCGAATAGCTATTAGCGTGAATCGAAACCTCATGAACTATGCAGGGCGCTCATATGATTGACATAGCGGTTAGCCTCTCTTGCAGAAATATGCATCAATCTCTCTTCGATCAAGTAATTTTGTTTCTCTTGAACAGCATAATGCAGGAGCAACCACGAATTGAGTTCATCACCTCTGTGTACAGACAGTCACTCTGAGAGTCGAATTGAACCACTTGAAAGATACCTCTGAAATACAACGTACAATGTTCGCCTGTATGAATTGAGCCCTCGAAGATTACTCTATACTGGAATTATCAATCATGCACGAGAACTCATCCATCATTCAGCAAAAAGGGCGCCCGGTCCTGAAAACAAATTCTTAAAATTGTAACTATGCAGGGCTGCACTCGTAAATACGTGAAGATTTTTTGTTATCCTTTCTGCCAAGTGTTAATCGATTCATGGGTGTGGTAAACCTTCTCGGTCAGGCCTGCATGCATGGCGAATCTGCGGCAGGGTCTACGATTGCTGAATGGAGGACCATGCGCGTTACCTTAGCGCGTCTGACCGATTACTATATTCGTTTCTTCTTACTGCTTTCACTGAGCATTACAGCGTTTAACTGATCCTCAATCCACGCGGAAAAAATCTCTCCATGGTATGCATAAGGTAAAGCGCGGTCATGGATAAGCATGCAGCCTCGATTATAATTATTTGGAGCCCATGCCATAAAAAACGCCACGATATATGCATTCATGTCGCAACTTTCTCCAGCAGGGCCGTGACTCTGCACCGCTGACAACAAATGGCTGTGAGTCTTCGTGCTTTTTACAGCTCTGCTCCACTTTGCCCAAAAATAGAACTGTATATTACTGCAGTTGCATTGCAGGTTCATTATAACATTTCACCCCATGCTTTGAACGTAAATTTTTTTCATTTTGACCGTTATACATACATGCGTCCTCTCCCAAAGTTTGGCATGGATTAAACTACGGCATAAAACACTTGGGCCCATCGAAACATGCCTCGTGTGCTTTGCTTGGCGATTTTCTACAGTTGTGCAGTCTTACGTGATTGGCACCGTTTAAAACCGTGGTTATAATGTGTCAGGATAGTTATGGCATTCTGCTCCATGTTCCATGCTTGAGTTGACAGTCGACTACCACGTATTACGTTGGCTCCATGCAATACAAATATTTAACAGTTGGCTCCACGTTAAAACAAAATTTTCGACCAAACATTATATATCTGTCTTCAAAGAATAAAACTCGACCATAGGTGTGATCCGTGTTCGATCATACGTTTGACCGTTGTGCTATACCCACTCCAACGTTCACGGTAAGTTGGAAAGTTGATGCCATGTAAGGTTGACCGTCATATGCGTGCCCTACGTGGATTGAACCTGCGCCATGAAACTGCTTGCACCCGTGGTAACGCAGCATTCATACGTGTCTGATCGGCAATCTTATATGGTTGTGAAATTGTATGAGATTTTCACCGTATAAAACATAGTTACAACGTAAATATGGCACGTTGGGCTCCATAGAACGCACACATTGAACGTTTTGCATTCATGCAACGTAGACAAGGCTTTGGACACGCATGGCGCCATGTGCACACACGATTTTGGTGTAAGTCAAAACTAGCCATCGACGTGTTTAAATCCACGAAGTGCAATTTTATATGGCTCAGATCTGTGTCTTACTCATAAAGTTTACCGCTGTAAATATATATTTGTTCCGAAACATTTACGTAAGTCGACAAAACCCTACCATCGAACATTTTCTCCCATGTAACGTGCCCATGCAGTTCTGCGCCCTCTTTCCAACGTAAGGTTGACCGCCCACGTGGATTAAAGCTGCAGCATCAAAATGTGTGCGCCCATTTGTGACATGTTGTATGGTTGTACTCTATCATTTCATATGGCTTTGCATCTTAGTTTAATAACATAAAGTTTACCATTTGGTTTTCTTTAGACTGTTAGCGCAAATGGATAGAAATTTCCATTGCCAAGGCTGCCGACCTCTAATATGAATTGTGCTTGCTTTGAGAAACCGAGATCTGACATTTACCACTCATCAACGAAGTATGGAATGCCAAGTGGAAGCGTTTGAAACGTGAGATCGATGAGAAGTCTCAATCATGTTTCTCTTATTTTATGGTGAAAGCACATCTTTCTCAAGAAATCAATCTTTTAAAACAATGCAGCCACATAGGGTAGACTGGTCATTTGTTCCAGCCACATTGATGGCCCTTTAAATACTGAGCCTTTCTGCCTTGTACTTCTAGAGACTATTTGCATATGCATCAATGTACCTAGCTATCAAAAGGTGTATGCATTAAACATAACCTTCTAGGTTCACTTTGAAATTATCCATCTCTTATGATTTCGCATAGACAATCTTTATGGACATGTAGGAGCAAAGGAGATTAGGGTTTTAAGACCATTTCATTGCTCCACGTTGTACTCCTGACAGCATAAATAATTCCACACCATGTAGCTTAGGATTCATAAACGTTGCTTCTAAAGGGTGCGTTCACATATTTAAACCCTGTCGTTGGCTTGCCCCATAAACACGTATGCTTTCGCACTGCTACTTGGCACGAGAACACCTTGAATGAGATTGTCACTCCTCAGGGAGATCTCCTGAGTTTGCTTTGTTCACCGGGCGATAATTTAGGCTAGTCTTGTCGAAATGGCGACATATGTTCCTTTGTGTATAGACACCGACACGGAGCTGACATTGTGCAGGATCTCCAAAATTCTGGTGTGCACTAATGAAGAAAACCTCTTGCATTGGTGACATAAAAGATTCTTTCTCTGATCGACACATATCACACTATTCTCTTTTTAACAGTACTGGTCACTTGCTCTTCCTCCTCCCCTGTTCCGCAACTTTGGCCTCATCGTTGAGCTCAATTTCATTTCCCTCGATGCCGCAACACGACTGAGTCTGTTACCCTTGGGGTCAACCTGCGTAGAACATTACGACAATTATAATTACTATATGAAATTAACGAGCTTAAAATACGTATCCAGTCAACATGCTTAATGACTCACGACGAGAGGACCTTTAATTTCAAATACACAAAAGGGTTTTCATTTGAATGTGCTCATGGCGCAATTGCGGTAAGAGCGTTCGAGCGTGCACTAGATGATCCCTCCCACATATGGCGTGATTGCAGCAACAACATCAAGTCATGGTGATGAGACAACTCGTGAGGGGTTAGAGATAGGTCGATGGGATGTCGTTGAGTGCAGGTCAGGTGAAGGACTTTAACGCCTAGGCGAGCAGAGGGGGAACCCGAAATTTTAAATATACCCAAAATTTTGGGTGGTGTTGTAGCGGCTACAACAGTCTGCTTAGACTTTTGCTGCCTTTAGCTGCTTAGCTAAGATTGCCAGTGTTGTTTAGCACTAAGGTATTCCTATTCAGGAATTCCTTCTATTCCCTTTGAGTAGCTCTTGGGAGAGACCTGAACTATAATTCCTCACATCTAGCATTGGTGCCAAGCTTTAATCTTCAGTTTCAACATAGTTTCTGCAGGAGGTTGTGTTTAGTTGCAAGGTGTTGCAGGGGACGGTTGAGAAACCCACTTTCTGAGTTGGTTTTGCAGGGGAGGGAGGATTCCTTCTTCTGGGAGATCATTTTGGAGGGTTATTGGGCTGATATCATATCTTTGGCATCAGGCCAATACATTTCCATCACTTATAGCGTTATTCCATTTTGGAATTGCGTTATTTATGGAGGGCAGTTTCTGTAGTGGATCTGTTGGTTCTTTTTAGGATTTTTCCTGTGATTGAGAGATTCATCCTTTCATGGGGGAATACCTTTGATCAGATCTGCATCAGATTTACATTCTTTCAGCTTATATACTCATGTGCTTGATTTTTTAGTGATTATTCAGTCTTATTATTGAAGGTCACCATTTATATTTGAGTGCATTCCTAGAAACCCTTCCTGGGTTCTCTAGATTTTGTAATGAGGAGACTAGATCTCTGTTTTTGAGCCATATTATTTAAAATAATCTCAGATCTATTTTTCTCTACTATTTATGTGCACAAACCCTCATTAGACTGCACAGTCACTTTTATGCAGAAATTCCTGTGTTGCAGTGTTTGGGGTTTTAGCCTTTGTTTTAGCAATCCTAGGTGTGGGAGGTCTGTTTAACCCACCTAGTTTGATTTGTTTCAGCTCTATTCTTGGATTTAGGCTGTATATTGACTGATATAAAGGATCCAAGAGTTTATTTCTTTATTTATAGCATATATTCCTGAAAATTCATGTTTTATGTATACATGGTTGAGCAGTCCATATTTGGGGATATTACAGTATTGTTCATTGAGCTTAATGGTTTTCCATACCTCATGAGTTGTATCTTTTTCTTATCAATATTTAAGATCTCCTTATTATAGGTATTTGACAAAGGATTCTTGATTTCCCTTTTCCCTACCTTATTCACCAAATTGATGTTCATCCCACTTCACTCATAACCTTAAGGATCCATTAACCTTGCTAGATTGGCCTTGCACTACACTCTGACTCATTATTGAGACATCCATGACTTTTATTGACTCCATAGCCCAATGAATCAAATACCTCTCACTCCACTTACTCTACTAGTTCATCTCACCCAACCAAAAAAATCAACAAACCCTACACTTAACAACTAGCCTCAAATCAAAACCCTAAAAGAAAACAAGATCACATCCTTTGAATCTAATAGAGATAGCCCTCTCTATGTCCAAGAAGGATAGGTCCTAGGACTCCAAATACTGGCCTGATGTTACCCTTTCATTTGGTCTACCATTCTGCCAAATCACGGGACACTAACATAATGGCGATCACGGTGGGACTTCTGAGTATAATTCCCTTAATACCTCTAAAAACTCATTAGATCCTCAACTTGACAAACGGATAATCCATTGAATCTGCCACCTCATCCCCATTACTAACATAGTGGCAATCACGCTGGGACTTTCTGAGTAAATAAGAAGGTTATACCTCCTTAGAACTTCAGAAGCCCTTGTCAAACTATATTATGTGATTTGTAAACACCTCATCACTATCACTAACACAATGGTGATTATGATGGAACCTCTGAGTCAGTGACAATCAAAGTACTCCTTAGGACTTTATATACCTTTATCAAATCATAGAGAACTCAAGCTGTCAGCCATAGAGTATAATCTAGTTGTTTCACCATCCTAGAAAAATGATGACTGAGCTATAAGGCACTCACACAAACCTTAGGGATACATATAGGAACTCAGAAAAACCCCAAAACATCCTTAGATTATTTTCTTGTCAGTTATCGGTGGTGGAATATAAACATACATCCTTAAAACATCAAAAAATATCCACCTGGTGACTCCACTAGCCTCTAGTAGGCCTATTACTTCACTAGCACTCATTTGACTTCCTGGAGTTGTGTCACACCAACCCTGAGAAGTTTATGAGCCCAGTTATATACTGTGATAGTTTACCAAGCACTAAGAGAGGTCAGCCTTCAGGAAAAAGTCCTAAAAACTTTTAGTCTCTCTGAATTTTGAAGTTTTAAATCTGGCTTCACAAAGAATCAGTACCAGATCTCATCCAGACCGAAACCCTCCCAACATAGTTGATGACCCAGAAAATATTTTGTTGCAAACTTCTAGATCTAGAAACTTAACCACTGTTAGGATCATCCATAGAGCAAGCTTTGTACCTGAACAAATTACAACTTTACAAGATCCCCAGTTTGACTTGCACCATACAAAGAACCTCTTCATAAACAGGTCTCAAATGGATATTGACCGGATTGACCTTAAACCCATAGATTTACAACAGAGTTCTAGTAGAGAAGCCTCTCCTTCCACACCACCTGAATTTCAGCTTCTCCATCACTTCAACTCTTTCCATACCAAATCTACTCAAATCAATTTGTTGGTTTAAGTACTTCCACCACACCCATCCATACCACCACTGTGCAAACCACTCCACTACATCCTACACCTCCTTTCACTAACCCTCCTCTTGTAAATCCTCCATTAGCTCCCATCATGGCAGCTTGGTATGCCCCCTTGGTTTTACCTCAACCTCTAGTGCCTTTTCCAAATAACTACCAATCCAAGGTTCCTCATTTCACAGGAGCTGAGTCCATCACTGCCCAAAAACATGTAGATAGGATAAATGATGCCTTTGATTACATGGAAATAGAAGAAGAAACCATTAAAATGAGGATATTTGCACAAAGCTTAGGAGGAGAGGACAAAAAACGGTTCAAAGAATTAACTCCTAACACAATACATGATCTCCTTTCCCTTTACCAAAATTTCATAAACAAGTGGGAAATCAAGAAAAAACCCCTCCAAACCCTTTCTGAATATAAAAGTCTTAAGAGGGATGTAGGGGAAAGTGTACAAGATTATTGCACCAGGTTTAACAGTGTCTACAATGCCCTCCCACCTCACATGAAACCCCCACAAGGCCTAGCATTAGTGAAATTTATTGAAGGCTTTGATCTGGGCATGACATTTCAGTTGAGAGAGAGAGACCCTGAAACATTAGAATAAATGAAAAGGGAAGCTATTAGTGCATAGGTAAACTTGACTGAAAAAAAATCTAGGTTGAGATCAAAAAAGAGAGTGACCTACAAATATGATACCATGCCCTCAACCTCATCATCTGATTCTAAGATGGATAGCCTAATGAGAACCATGGAGAGAATTATAGAAAAGATAAACTTGAATGAAAGGGCACCTCCTAGGGAAAACCAAGCTAATTCCAAAAACAGAAATAGAGCTCAAAACTTCAGAAGAGATCTTCCCCAAAACATGCCAAGAGACAATTATCAAAAAATTAGGCCACCTTTCCAAGAAAACTATGTAGATGAAGAAGAAGGAGAAGTTACAAAAATTGAAGAAAGCCATATAAACCTAATAGGTTCTAATAATGAAGATGTTGTTTTTCTCACCAAAGAAGAACAAGGTTTCTTTTCCTCAAATCAAATTGACACAAACTATGGGGATTCTGAAGACTACCGCTTGGGATTTGAAAATTCCATCATGGAAGTCCATAGGCAATATGACCTTAGGAGCAAAAATAACCTAGATTCTCCCAAGAAAGGCCAAATAGACACTGCTGTTATGAAAGTACCTGAAAACACCCCTAAGAAAACGACAGATAATTTCAACACCACGGTTAAAAAAGCTAACCCAAACAAAGGAAAAATCAGCCAGCAAAATAATGACCCAAGCTGCTTTTATCCAGATCTTGGGGAGCCAAACTTCAGGGGAACCTTCAACTAGATATTTCCTATGCTACCATCCCCGTTTTCAACCAGACAAGGATACTATACCAAGAGTCACACATGAAATATATGGTTAGCAGTCAGGAAAGGCCAGACAATACTCCTCTTTATTCCATTCATTTAGATCTTGATTCTTTCATCTTATATAATGAAGAATACATTAAAGAACAAGTGAGTGAAGTTGAGATAATTATAGACACACTACAACAACCAAACCAGTCTCTACATGAGGAACTCAACAGTCAAAACTATCGTAGCCCTGAATAAACACATAATGATAAAACTAAACTTGACTTGCTGCAAACTGAAAATGAAATCTCCAAACCAAAAGTCAGTTTAGAATATGAATCGGGTTTCTAAAATGGAGTACAAATCTCAGAAACACAAATATTCCCTTTTTCCCATCCCGAAGTACTAAACTACCCTCAAAAAACAAAAATCTTTGGGAATCTAGATCAAAAAGGTCTAATTTTTTTGCCTTACATAGATTCTTCATCACTAAAAAGTCTCATCCCTCCAGAAAAGATTTTGACTCTCACAGATATTGCTATGAATCCTAAAGGGATGTTTGTTGAAACTGATATAGAGGAATATAATGTAGGCAGCCTAAGAAGGCCCAAAATGATTAAGTTATCCAGAATCTTGTCATTACACATAAAACTGAAATACATAAGGTTATGCAAGAAGTTTCAGGATGCTCCTTTATATAAGAGTAAAAGCTTAAAGCCTCATAACATAGACGTTGTTCCTAAGGGGTATTCTTTCAATAAAAACCATGAAAACCTTGGGAAAATTATGTCATTAACAAGGAAATAAAAGGGATGCAGGATGTCTGTAGACTTTAGGTATGTAGGCAAAGTCTTTGTGGAATACAAATACCCTTTTCCCAAGATAAATCATCCTATGCCAAGGGTAGGAATTTCTAACAAGATGACATTGCTTGGTATTGTTTTAGGTTATCATGAGATGATACTACTTTAGATCAATCAACACAAAGACATTTTAAAAGTTCCTTGGAATAACTACATGTTTGATCAAATGTTTCCGAGGATAAGGAATGCTAAAGACACCTACCAAAGAGTCAAAGCCCCTGTTTTCAACTTTTTCACTATGTTATATATTTATGACATCATCATCTATTTGGACGCTGATGAAGAATGCCTTCTTCACCTAAGGAGTTTCTTTCACAAAAATAAGGTTTGGAAGATAAAATCAAAGAAGAAATATACAGGAGAACTTGGCCTATTTGAAAATTTTTGGAAGAAATCTTGCATCATACCCTCAAAAATAGATAGCCATGTTTTCAATTTACAAGAGATGAAAGAAGAAGGGTGGTTGGGTGATATTTTTGATGACAGGGTGATCAAATACCATGGCTATTTAGATTTTTAGTTTGAATTTCTCACTCAGTGCATATACCATTATTTAAAGAAAGTTTACAGAGAGAAAAAACACAAAAACAGAAAAATTAGAAAAGAGGGAAAATTTGAAAAGAGGTAAAGCCCCATACCCAAAAAAATAGTACTACTGAAAGTGAGCAACCTTAAATGCCACTGTTGGTTTAAAAAAGAAGGTCTTGTTTCAGTCATCTAGCCTAATCATGGCTGAAACATGTTTTCAATTTATTACTGATAGGTTAGTGAAAGATAGTTGGTCAAATTATTCAAACTTGACTTGTCAAAAGATAGATTAGGAAAGAAAGATGATGGTTCCACATGCTTAAAATAGAACCAAGGAGAAAAATAGGGATGAATACCAAATGATATATCACAACCCTTGTTTTTCTAGTACTTTTTGTACAGAAATAATTTTTTTGTGTAGCTTGTTCTAATGCCACAACTCATGGTAAGTTAGATTGTCTAATCGTGATTTAACCAAGATTTAAATTTCATGTTTATAGCTTAGAGAATGAAGTCTGTCATACAGCCTAATATTGACAGTCAGTTAGTCTAGGTAGAGAATAAAAAAGAGTTGATTAGCATAATCTGAACTCTTGGAAGAAATAAGATGGATGTAGATAGTTGTTTTGCTTTCAAGATAAAAAGGATGTCAAAGGGTTTGCCATTTCAAGTGCACCCGAAGAAGAAAAAATGTTATGAAAGTAGGTTGGGTAGGTAGAGATGAAGTTTAGATAATCATGTCTTTCATATTATTGAGATCACAGCTTCAAACAAGCATCAACAAGTAAAAAGCGGTAAAAATTTTCCTAATGGATGAGGCACTGGTCTTCATAAAACCAATATGAAGTTATGGACACCTCCTAAAAAGGAGCTTCCCTCCCCAATTGGAGCCACTGTTAGTCATCAGTAATTTTTTCCTTTGTAGATGGCTAAATTCTTATCCTAGATTTATCGAAACAATGTTCATGAACATTGTGAGTTCTATAAATCTCATAGCCTTCATTATCCTTAGGATAATTTTTTCACTATTTCATCATCCTTCATGTCAAGCTCTACTTACCAACCCTAAAAGAAACATCAGAGGCTCATGTCACTCATTTTGTCTATATTTTGTCACCTTTGGCTTCAATATTTTGTTTTGTGTTGCCTAACCCCTCCACTACTACCTAGGGCCACCAATCAACCAGCTCCCTTTTCTCTCCAAAAAAACCTCAAGCATTGATGGTCTCAAAACTGTCTTTGTAGGCTCTTTAGATAAATCAATTACATTGGATTTTGGTTCTTCAATACATCTGTCTATCAAAAACTCTGTTTTACACCTAAAGATGCCAAAGTCTAAGTTTTCAGTCAAAAGCCAAGTCCAAGGAACCTTCCACTAGGTCACCTAGGGTTTCACAGTTCATAGGGTGGATTCGGTGTCGTAAAATATATGTTTTTCCTGTGTAAAAAGACTCCATTCAAAGATAATAAGGACAAGTAACTTTGTCCAAAACTGATCAAGATTTCATTTAAGAAAGGCCTCCTTGGCCTTAAGCACAAATTCTGCAAGGGACAGCTACCCTTGCTCACATTTCTGCAAGAAAGATCAAGATGGCCATCAGCGTGAAAAGAGGTAAGGTAATAGGGTGAACCATCAAAAGAATACATCCACAGCAAAGAGAAAGGCAGCAGGCCTATGTTTAAAGAGAATCAGGGTTCTGTGATTGATTGAAAAAATAGTGCTACAAGGCAAGGAACCATCACAAGGACCACAAGGAAAAAAGGCAACTCAACACAACCAAGTACACATTGAATATTTTCAGAAATCATGATTGAAAAATGGAAAAAGGTGAGGTGAAATGAATAGAAATGATTGAAATTAAAAGGGCTATAGAGAACTTAGAGGACAACACTACTTATTTTTCTCTAACAACCTTAAAACCTAAGAGTTCGGAAAGATGGACAGAACAATTCAAGTGAAGATGATAAGTCCTCCTTCATAAACAAGCATATGGCATTCAAAGGATATCCAAGGTGCCCTATAGGGTTTGTCAAAGCAACGCTACTTCACTGCACCAAAGGAAGGAAGTGGTAAAGAGTATCAGTGTGAGGGGGACCTGAGTTTCCAAATGCATTCAAAGCTATTTTAAAAATTATCAAAAGAAAAGCAAGCATGAGGTTGAGTATCAGAAGGAGAAAATCATGCTAAGCATAGGTTTACTGTTGAAGAAATGAGATGTCAAAGTCCAAACCATGACAAAGAAACCAAAAGCCCTGTGTTAGGCATCTACAGAAAAATCAGAAATGGCCAAGACAACACATGACATGGTATGGTGGCCTAAAACTTTTTGTCAAAACAAATATGTTACTGCCTAGAAAAAATCAGTAAGAAGGTAAAATGACCTGCTTCAGGTCACCTGCAACCAAGAAGGCGAAAATAATAAAAACAAGTGTTTTCAGATTTTCAAAAGCATGCCAAGGATAGTTTAAATAGTTCCCAATATTTCAAAAGGTAAAAAGGGTGAAAAAGACATCTACATTAGCCAGCCATCAACACAAAAGAAGAAGAAAAGATGCCTTGAAGAAAGTCTTCAAAACCCTGCAAAAGATAAAAAGGCATCAGTCAAGGGAAAAGATTAAAACATAAGAAAAGTGGGTTCTTGAGTTTGATTTATCTCTCCCAAAAGGTATAAAGGTGTTTTAATGTCATTGTAATCTCATTTAGCACTTAGTGAGGAGAAAAAAGCTTCAGGAAGAAAACATAGGGTTTTCGAGCTATTTCTGGGCAGAGTGTTCTGGCGCTGCACAAATTGGTGGCACTGCGCAAATATAGGTTGGTGTTGCACTAACCAGCCCTCTACCCGTTCAACACAACTCGACACTACGAAAATTTCATCGTGCGCTACGCAAACCCCAGATTCTGCGCAAACGTAGGCCTGACTCGCCTAGGATCGACGGAAACAGCACGACCACCCTACACCTCTGAACGGCCACACCCGGTGCTGCGCTAACTGTCACCCGACCCCTATACACCATTGCTCAAACGCTACGCAAACACTCCACCTGACTCACCCAGGAGACTGGCAGAAATTGCCTCCCGCCTGACATTGCGCTAACCGTCACGCAGGCCTTGCCGGCGCTGCACAAACAGCCCGACCCGACATCTCGGGCACGGCGCTGTGCAAGCGTAGAGAAACTTCAAAGGGTAGAATCTCTTTCCCTAGCTCAATTTTTCGTCTTCCACTCACCTCCAGGTCCTATAGGAGTGCCATAAAACTTGTATGTAACCTCCTTTAATCATCCTCAAAGCAATTTTCCATAAAATTAAGTATTTTTAGGTTTTTAGAAGTTAAAACCCTAGGAGATAAACCCTAGATCTTGCATACACATGAACCCTTGTGTTTGAAACCTCTTTAAAACCAGTTATGATGTCATCTAATGAATGAGTGAATTAAGGTGACTACAATACACCTTTGAGAGGGCCTCCTTAAGCTGCAAGGCAACTAAACCCTAAGAACCCTAGCCTCCACACTACTCATTCTCCAAAGTTGACTCTATCATCATCTTCACTTGTTTCATCAAGCCCCAATTTGCAAACTAGTGTCTCCCATCACCATGTCAGGAGCTAAGAATAACAGTAGTAGTGATAAAGGTAAAAGGGCTTTGAGGCCAAAACATAAGGGAGGAAAAGTTAATATATTGGAGCCTCAAAGCACAGTGGCCATTACCTCCTCTCCTAGGATATTGTCATGCTTTCAGAATGCAAGATGATTTCAGTTTTGTGAAAAGGTCAAACAAGTCAAGAGCCATCCTGAGCTTACAAGACTCCTCATTTTCAACTTGCACAACAAGCACTCAAGCCTTGCAGGAGTGGATTTTGAGATCTCAGTAGGTGCTATCTTTGAGGCTACAGGTATCCCAGCTGTGGGTGAAGAGTGGTTTAAAAGGGAAAATTGGACAAAGACTTTTTAGAGCCATTTATCAAAACAAGGTATAGAGGAGGCAGAAAAACATTTTTTCCTTTCTCACACCTCAAGCACAGATTTACCTCTTTGATGTTGGTCATCATGAAGTACTTCACCTGTGACAGGAGGTACTCCAGGCTCTATACCTATCATGTCAGACTCCTCATGCATTTCACAGGGGCTAAGGTGCTAAACTTACCTTACTATCTCTATAGGAGCATTGAGAAAATGTCTTCTGTGTCTGGAGGAGAAATCCCACACAACAAATGCATAGCTTATTCCACCATTCCTTGATCGAGATGGTGGTATTACATCAGTTGGAGCAGCAAGGTACCCCTTGGGAGGTTTTCATAGCACATGAAGTCTTCACAAATCCCCAGTCTCCTCCTTAAACAATTTTTCCCTCCTTATTTTCACAAGTACCCTCACCCCAAGAAAATCTCCCTCCTTCCCCTTCTATTGATGCATCAAATGAAGAGGATGACAATGGCAATAATGAATAAGAAGATGATAGTGGAAATGATGAAAACAGTGAGGCAGAGACAAATATTAATGAGGAAGAGCAAGAGGGAAATGATGGTGAAGAAGAGGGAAATGAGCACAACAGTGGTGAAGACAAAAAAAAGTGACAATTTGGAAGGAGACAGTGATGGTAAAAATACAAATGAGTTATCCCAATTTGAAGAAAAGGACCCTGATAATGAACCAAGTGATGACCAAGGAGATAGTGATGAAAATGATGAGGCTGACAGTCAAAAATAAATTAAACAAAACTTTGTCACCATGGAAGAGGATGTTGGAGGAAATGAAGAGTTTGAAACTGAAAATAACATGAGTTTTGAAGGAGGAGAAACCAGCAATGAAACAAAATATGAAGAAGAGGCAGATCAAAGTGAAGATGAGTTTGATGATAATGATCAAGAAGAACATAATGTGGCAGAGTCCATAAAAATAGCTAATAGGGTAAATATGAAGAAGAGGACAGTAATCATAGAAGTGGTAAAGATGAGGAAGTTAACAGTCAAAGAGACAATGTGCTTGGTCATGGAGATAGTGTGCAAAGTCATGGTGAAAATAGTGACAATATGGAGGAAGATGATGAATATGAAGAAGCAGAATTTGAAGAGGAAGATAGTGACAAAGAGGATGACTCTGATAGAGCAGCCAGTGGGAAACAAAACAACAAAGAAGATGGTCATGACTGTCATTACAACAATCATGACAGACATGACACAAATTAGGCTCCTAGTTATGAGGAAAATGAAGACAGTGCAGAAGATGATGAAGAAAAGAACCTTAATGAGGAACAAGACCAAAGTGACAGTGTAGGAGGCAATAAAGAAGTTAGTGATGATGATGGTGTTGAAGGTCAAAGGGACAATGATCAAAATGAGCATGGGATGATTGATAAATATCATGGTAAAAATGAGGAAGCTGATGACAACACCAAGGGTCACAACCATGATGAAAACCCTACCAAAACCACCATCCCACCTCTTTCATGCACATACCAAAGAGGGTCAAGGCAAGTGTTTTTTGCCTCCAAAAGGTAAGGGATATTTTCATCTGCATCAACTTCATGGCTTGACAAGGGAAAAGAAAATATGGACAAGGTTAGGAGAAGTAATAGAGGCAAGAAAACTACTCAAGAGCCTCAATTTATTGACCTAGACAGTGATAGTGAAGATAAGGAGATGGCCACCAGATTGCTACTCCTAACCAAAGACGCACAAATTCAGGAATGGGAGAGAGATTTTGAGATGGAACAACGTGTCATTCAGTATTAAAATAATGATCACAAGCACTTCAAGAAGATGAAAAGGGGCCTTTCTCTCTAGAAAAGGATGACCAAGCATTATGCAAAGAAACACAAGCTTGTTTGTGCCAAACTGAGGGAAGCCCTCCTTGAAGTCCAAAAATTAAAGGAGGAAAAAGAGCATGACAGCCTTGGAGTTTTGTCTGAGGTTTCTCAACAGTTAACCAAGACCCCTTAAGGAAGGTCTCCACCAATTTTGAGCAAATTTGGAAAACTTTTTGTTTTTTGTGAATTTAAGGCTCATTAGCGCAGCGCCACTGGTGCTATGCTAACACATGGAGCATCCCCAAGAGAAAAAATTAACATTTTTAGACTTCTCTCAGCCTACACATCATGCTCACCAAATTTCAGAAGAATTGGAGCAATTTTGACCCCTCAAAAGGTCAAAAAACCTCTCTTTTTCACCTTTCTACCACTATTTTGGGCCTGGCGCTGCGAAAATGATAGTCTGGATATTTTGGAATTTTTTACTAGGATATAGGGGCTGGATCAGGAAACCTAAAGAATTTCTAGAAATTATACTCCTCAAGCTTTCCAACGAGCCATTACGGAGCCAAATCCGACATCGGGAAGTGGTCCAAAACTTGGTTGCAAAACAGCCTATTTTCTGCTGAAGTGGCGCTATGCAAATGGACCGTCTAAGTGTGTTTTGGCCAAAAGTCAACAAAACACACTCATTTATTGTAAAATATTATTCTAGTGTTTTTTGAGGAAAATCACTCTATAATTAGGTGCTAGAATTTATTTTGGCATTTATTCCATGAGATATTTTGTGCCTTGGGCCTTGCATGGTCTCTTGGCCATAAATGACATGTATGAGTGACTTTGACATTTTCCAACCCTATCTAGGGTTTTTTCCCTCCTTTGCTGAGTTAAATAGAGAATGAGGAATTCACTGTAAACATTGGCATTTAATGGGCTTTGAGATCAATATATGGTTTTTATGAGCATGGAGAAGAAATTGGTGTTGTGGAGTCTACGAATGCCTTGCTTGGATTGATGATGGTGAAGCTTGTTTGTAGGATCCATGAGCTTAGTTAATGGTGATGTATGCTTAATTTGTTTATGTTTTCTTGTTATCATATTTTTCATTCTTCTTTATTGTAGTAGAACAAAAAAGTATAGGTTGAGAAATGCTCTTTGAAGCACCTTATTCCTCCTGACGTCTATTGCCTTGATGTTTTCCTCTGTTTGGTCCACCTAAAATTGTCTTGTTTCATGTATGGATTAGTATTCTAGTTTACAATTATGATTCACGGTATGCCCTGCTTATTTAAAGCTATCCAAACTCTGTCTTGAAACCTCTCTTTGGGATATTGTTTGCTAGGTTAAGTTAAAGAAGTCTTTTTTCGATCTTTCCCTTTGTCCATGCTTATCAACTTGTTTTGAAGTTCTTTATAGATTGATTTATGATGTTTAGGAGTTCCCTCTTCATAGATTAAGTTATTTGTGATATTAAATGTTTTCTAAAGATTGAAGGTGGAATCACTAGAAGTTAAATGAGTTTCTCGCCTTCTATATTTCTTTGGAATTGTATGTCTTGAATGTTTATTGGTTTAAGTATTGTTCATTGAGCTTAATGATTTTCCCTACCTCATGAGCTATATCTTTTTCTTATCAGTATTTAAGATCTCCTTATTATAGGTATTTGACAAAGGATTCTTGATTGCACTTTGCCTTACCTTATTCACCAACTTTATGTTAATACCACTTCATTCATAAACTTAAGGATCCATTAACCTTGCTAGATTGGCCTTGCACTGCACTCTGACTCATTATTGAGACATCCATGACTTTTATTGACTCCATAGCCCAATTAATCGAAGACCTCTCACTCCAAAAATTCTACTAGTGCATCTCACCCAACCAAAACAATCAACAAACCCTACACTTAACAGCTAGCCTAAAATCAAAACCCTAAAAGCAAACAAGATCACATCCTTTGCATCTAATAAAGAGAGTCGTCTCTGAGTCCAAGAAGGATAGGTCCTAGGACTCCAAATACTGGTCTGATGTTACCCTATCATTTGGTCTACCAATCTGCCAAATCATGGGACACTAACAACTAGCACTCCTAAACTTGTTGGAAAAATTGTATCTGCTCCATACACTAGTTGATAGGGAGACATACCAATTGATTTTTTATTTGTTAATCTGACTGCCCATAGTGCATGTACTAGTTTTTTGTGCCATGATTTCTTGTTCTCTTCCAGCAAATTTTTGATGATGGTCACAAAAATTTTGTTTGAGGATTCAACCAGCCCATTACCTTGAGGATAATAAGTTGTTGAATGGCCCAATGTAACCTGATATTTGTGGCAAAATTCCACCATTTTCTTGGATCTAAAAGTAGCAGCACTGTCAGTGATAATCTTTCTAGGATAGCCAAATCTAGACAAAATATGGTTTTTAAGGAACTTGATGATGACCTAGTCTGTGGCAGTTCTAGAAGGGATGGCCTCTATCCATTTTGTAAAGTAGTCAGTTGCAGTGAGGATCCATTTGTGTTGGGAAGAGGAGGCAGGATGGCTTTCTCCAATGAAATCAAGGCCCCATTGTTGAAAAAGAGTTTCAACAGAAATAGAATGCAAAGGTAATGGTAGCAGTTTTAACTCACCTTCAAAGATTTTCATTTATGGCAGGCAATTACAATTTTATGGATGTCTTGAAAGAGGGTGGGCCAATAGTAACCAGCTCTAAGGATCTTATTAATAGTAGTTTTCCAATAGAGGTGGCCTCCACATTCTCCTTCATGAAACTCATGCTTGATCTTATCTGCATCATCCTTAGGCAAACATTTAAGCAATATACCACTAGAATTTTTCCAATATAAAACTTTATCTAAAATGCAGAAGTTTATAGCCTTTAACTTTAAGAATCTAGCCTTTGTTTTGGACAAACTTGGAGGAACATTAAGTTTGAACAACACATACAATATATCAGCATAACAAGATGAATTTAGGAATGATTCTTGAATGGGTGGAGTTGCCAACTCCTCATGTTCATCTAATGCATTAATCATGTTAAGGTCCAGTGCTTGAAAGTTTGTTTCAGCCATGAGTTTAACTATTCCTTGTCCTTTGATCAGATTAGTGGGTTTAATTTCTAAATCATATTCCAATATGACAGAAATCCACTTACCTCTTTTGCCATTAGTATCTTGTGTGAGTATGTCTTTTATCACTGAGTGAGGCACAAATGCAACGATGTGTGAGTGTAGAATGTAAACTCTGAAATCTTTCAATGCCTTGATTAAGGAAAAAGCTTTTTTCTCCATGATGTTGTATTTCAGAGGTGCATCTATTAATGCCTTGCTAAAAAATGCAATAGGCTGCTCTTGTCCTTTTATGTTTTTCTGCAGTAGGACAACAACAGCTGTATGCTCTGATGCAAAGGATAATATGAAGAAATCTTTGGTAAAGTCAGGGCTAATTAGAACTGTTGTTTGGGTAAGTGCTTGTTTTACCAGTTCAAAGGATTGCTTTGCTTCTATGGTACATTTGACTCCTATTTCTCTTTTCAGCAGGTTTGTAATGTTTATTAGGAGTTTTGCAAGGTTTGGTATGAACCTTCTTAAGAAATTTATCTTTCTAATGAAAGATTGTAGTTATTTGATATTTCTAGGATGATTGATTTGCAATATTCCTTCAATCCTTTTTGGGTCAATCTTGATCCCTTCTTCAGATATGATATGGCCTAAAATTTTTCCTTCTTGGAGACCAAACAAATTTTTCTTAGGATTCAAAGACAAACCATGCTTTCTACACTTTTCAAAGACTTTTCTTAAGTGAGCTAGGTGTTCTTCATCTGTTTTTTAGTAGATTTTCATGTCATCAAGGTATATCACAATGAAATAACCTATTTCTTCTAAGAAACCAATATCTATGGCTCTTTGAAAGGTGGCACCAACATTCATTAACCCAAAAGGAATTTTCACATACATGAAGATGCCCCAGGGTGTAGTGAAAGTTGTCTTGTGTTGATCATCTAGGTGTACCAGCACCTGGTTGTATCCTGAAAAGCCATCTATCAAAGAAATTAGTTTAGAACCTACTACCCTTTGTAAGATGTGATCCATTTTTGGTAAACGGTAGTTGTCCTTTAATGAGGCTTTGTTTAAATTTCTGAAGTCTATGCATAACCTAATTTCTCTTGTTTTCTTCCTAACTGATACAAGATTTGAAACCCATTCTGAGTATCTCAGAGGGACTATTATTCCAGTATCATACATTTTCTTAATTTCTTTCTCAACCAGGGGTAGTTTCACAAGGTTTATTTTGCGCAATTTCAGTTTAAAGGGCTTCTGGTTTTCTTTGAGAGGGATCTTATGCTGGATTATATCTGTATCATATGACTTTAAATATTCATAAATCCAAGAAAACACATCAATAAATTCTCTAAAAAGCTCAAGATATTCATGTTTTATATGAGCCGGCAGTGTTTTAGATAATTTTATCATTTTGGTTTTTTGTTCATTGCCTATATTTCATTCTTCTATTTCAGTTTCAGTTGGTTCCATCTTTGGCTTTCTAGCTGTTATCACCCAAAAATTTTCAAAAAAAACATCATTGTGTTATGTTTGTTTCTGGTTATGATTCAAATTAGGTTTAGAAGTCAATTTAGGGTTTGGTTAAGGGTAGGTTAGATTTTTATAAGTTCAAAGCCCGTCCTTAAGTTCAAATAAAGTCTTTTTAAGCTCCATTCATTGTCAAATATCCATAGTTTCCATTTGTGAGTCATTTCCTAAAGTCTCATGTCAAAACTAGTCAAATTAGCCAAGAAATATTACTTTCGTAGCGGCGCTTCTGGACTGGTTCAGCAGAGCGAACTTGTACGACTTGCCACGTGTCACTGTTTTGTCCTTTGTCTCTGAAATTGATAGCGAAGAAACTACAGGCTGTGTACTTGTGACCACTTTTGACGGCACTCCAATCCAATCTTCAGAGAGAGAGTTATTGAACTTTTCCCACGATCACCTCCTTGAGATGAAATTCAGGAGCCTGAAAAAGCACTACCTTCCACAGATCATATCTCCAAAAATATTGCGAACCAAGTTCTGAAATTTTTTGAAGACTTTCCTCAGGATTTCAGCTTCGCACCATATGAATTTCAGACTCTGACCCTTCGTAAAAAAAAAATTATAGCGCAAATTCCACGATGACCTGTTTATGAGCCTCAAAACATACCTAGCTTCCACAGATGATATCTCCTCAAATATTGCGAACCAAGATCTGAAATTTTTAGACAACCTTCCTCAAGATTTCAGCTTCGCACCCTAAACATTTCAGCTTCTGAAGCTTCGTAGAAAAAAAGTTATAGCGAAAATTCCACGATGACCGGTTTGGAGCAGCGAAACCCTAGAATCCCAAAGCTCTGATACCAAATGTTGTGTAACCAGCTTCAAAAGTAGAAGAAAAGAGATATAAACGCCTTAGAAATAAGCCACTTCGAGGGGGAAACCTCCAATACATTACATAAATGCACAATTCTTGGATCATACAATTCACAAAACCTCCTTTCTATATATAGGAGTCCATGGGGCCATAATGTAATCCTAGCCGACCTAACAATAATAATTTAAGGCACAATAATAACAAAATGGGGGTTACAAGGGTACAATAATAACAATAAGGGGTTTAAACTAACAATAATAAGGGGCTATACTAGTGATATAGGGACCTAACAGATTCATAAAGAGTTCTAGTGTGTTCTTGTTCCAATTGCATCTTTTTAATATCCTATTGTAGTGGTGTTTGCTTATGTTACTCAAAATTCTTCTTTGATGCTCTGACTTCCCACATAGACAAACTGTCTGTGCTTTTTACAAGTATCTCTTGACTAAAACTCCGAGATGCCTCAACTTCCATGCTAAGTAGATTGTTTGGTTTTACTGAAAATATTTTGACTCCATAAGCCCAATGGTAGTTTTATCCTTCATCTTTTCAACCTGCAAATATACAAAATCAATGCTTAATTCATAGAGTTAGCCATCTATCTATATCTTTATTCCATATCATTAACCCTTGAGAGAGCCCTCTCAGGCTGAGGAGGCTAAGCCTCAATCAAAATATTGGTTTGAAATAGTTACACTAAATTTGTCTGATCAACAGCCAATCAGGTACGATTTTGGTGATAACATTTTGGTGCATCTGCCAGGAGCCTAAAGATTATACTTTCCTGAAATTTTGAAGCTGAACTTCTGAAGGTAGCACGAGCTCAAAATCTATTCAAGGCTGCAACTACCTTGGTAACTCCATTGTTGAAGAATTCAAAATTCATAGATTCATGGTGATTCCATTGGACATATGAAGAGCTCAGATGCTTCCATTCTTGTTTCAAGGTATGCATGTATATATTTTTTAGGAATTCATGGTTTCCCAAATCATTTTCCAAAGGATGCATATTTTTTAAGGAATGGTCCAAAATTCAATGGAGAAGATTTGAGTTTGACTTTGAAGCATATATCAACTTTATGTGACTTTACTGAGCTTCTTAGAGTCAAATATGAAGACGTTTGCATAATTTTGTTCTATGATTCATTTCAAGGAAAATGTAAATAGTGGATTGAGAGCTTTCCTATTAGATCTATTAAGTCATTTGCAGATTTTTGGCTTATGTTTTTAGAAGAATGGATAGACAAAACAGAGTTGGTCGTAGACTCTCCTTCAATTCAAGGCTTTAAACAATGGAATGATGATCATATTAATGAGGAAGTAGATGAAAATTTTTCTCCATCCTTGTCTTCTTATCTAAAATCATTTGAATGCAAGTCAAAAGATAAGATTCAATTTTTGGATGAAGTTGCTAGGAACATTGAGAAAGAAATTGAAGTTTTACAAGGTCAAATTCAATCATAGAGTCCTCATGATCATGATCATTCTTTTCAAAAGCTTTCCATGACAGAACATAAAGAGAGGGTGTTTCTTCCTTTCTGTTTTGAGATTGAGGAAGAATACCTTGTTCTTGAAAATCAGTTTGATAGCACACAACTGAAATATTGTGTGGTTGAGCAAAGCATGGATGAGTTTTCCAAAGCTGCAGAATGTCATGAGAAGCATCAAACAGATCATGTCTTCTTTGATCCTATAGCTGACTACATGGAAAGGTACTACAATTCAGATTTCCAATTATGTTTTCATTATAAAGATAAGTTACATCTCATTTTTCTTCGTTCATTTCAATATCATGTTTACTTTTGGTTCAAGCAAAGTCAACAGGTTCAAGTGTCAGATCAGATCAATGACTGGCTTTATTGGAAGTTTCATGTTCCTTGAGTTACAAATGGAGATTGCAACTGACAGGGTAGGTAGGAGTGTGTGAATAAGCACAAATTTAACTAGGAATATTTTCATTAGGTACAGATTTTGTTCTTCTGCAGTGATTAGCAAGCTTGAGCCCAAGGTGAAGGCCATTAGAGCTTGAGGAGAAAGCTTGGCAATTTCAAAAAAAAAATTCTTTTTTGGTCAAGAAAATGGATAACAGCACTGGAACTACTGGTTCTTAGTGTACCACAGGGGCACACTATCCCAAGTGGAGCCACTGTTATCACCCAACAATTTAAAAAAAAAAACATCATTGTGTTATGTTTGTTTTTGCTCATGGTTCAAATTAGGTTTAGAAGTCAATTTAGGGTTTGGTTAAGGGTAGGTTAGATTTTTATAAGTTCAAAGCCCATCCTTAAGTTCAAATAAAGTATTTTTCAGGTCCATTCATTATCAAATATCCATAATTTCCATTTGTGAGTCATTTCCTAAAGTTTCATGCCAAAACTGGTCAAATTAGCCAAGAAAACTTACTTTCATAGCACCGCTAGTTCAAAAAATTTGATTTGCGCTACGGAACTGTTGAAAGTTATGAAGCAAAAACTTTGTTTTCTGGTTTTGAGGAGTCAACTTCCAAGGAGGTTTCTGACCAACTGAAAACGAATTATGGAACACTGAAAGATTTTTTTCTTCCTAGCTGAACTAGATACTAAAACCTCTCTCATTTTTTTCCAATTCATTAGGAGGTGGGAGAAATTTATAAATTAAAATGCGCTACGAAACTGTTGTTACAAAACTGTTCTGTACATGACTTTTTAGCAGTAAACTTCAAGTTCATTTTCTGGCCAAATGAAAAAGTATTTTTGAATTATGAAAGAGGTTAGTGTTCATCACAGCCTGAGATACAATAAAATCTCTCACTTTTCTCACAAGTGTTATCAGTTGGGAGATAAAGGATTTCTTTGAAGCTCTCTTTTCAGAAAAGAGAGTTTTATTGTTTTACACATGTTTTTCAAAGGCATTTTCTGGACAGCAGGAGATGTATTTAAAAAAACCAAGTGACGTTTTTATTCAAGACATAATGGCCTACCGAAAACTCCTTCAATTTTGCAAAATACATCATGGACTAGGATATACAAGCTCTATCTCAAGACCTATTGTTCAGATAAAAACAGGAGAAATCTGCAAGAAGTTAAGAAGTTATAAAGGCTGGAATGACTGTGTTTTTAGTTCATATGGCTTTTGATATGATGAAATCAGTTTCATTTTGAGTTTTTTCACATTTTAATTCTCCACTTTAGAAAATTTTGGACAACACTGCTTACTCAGTAGTTTCGTAGTGCAAACAGTGTAAAAAGAGTGAAAAGCGCTATGAAACTTCTATAGCAGATTTTTTCACTTTCTCATCAAATTTTGAAGGGAAAAAGTTTGAATTATGATCTGAAATTGCTAAGAAAGATGTATTAAGAGATAATGAAGACAATCCTTGAGGAAAGAAATCAAAATTTTGAAGAAAAAAGGGTTAAAAAGCAGCGCTACGAAAGGCGCTACAAAACTTTGTTGTTTTCATAGCGCATTCTATTTCAACTCATTTAAACAGTTTAATGATGGTTTTTGGACACCTGGAGCTTAGGGAGGATTCTTGCAGGTGTTATTTCAGTTTCCAACAGAAAATTAACTTGAAATAATGAGTTCATGGTGATCATAATGTTTCAATAAGTGCAAGGAACCATATGCCTAGAAAACAGGAGACTGTTCATATTTTGATGGAGGTCAGTATCATGGTCATGAAGAGTTGAAGTCTATCCTCTGGATTCAACAATGTGCTAGTACACTTGGGAAAGGATGTAACTTAATTAAGATATTGTGGTTATAGATAGGTGATTAAGAGTTTTAATCCTATTTGTATTAGGATTGTTTAGTAGATTAGGTCTCTTTTTGTAATAAATCCCATGTAATATGGTTATGCAAGGTGTCAAGAGTTAGAAATTTGAAGTATCTAGCAGAAGATGAGTTCATCTCATGTTGTAAAGGTTTATTTAAGACCAAGAAGTCGAATTAGTAAAGGGTTGGACAATCTTTAGCAAAAGACTATGTTTATTGTAAGTGACTGGTTTCAGCTTAATACAGAGATTTCTACTTAGCAGACTTGAGATTCATAAAGAGTTATAGTGTGTTCTTGTTCCAATTTCATATTTTTACTATCCTATTGCAGTGGTGTTTTCTTATGTTACTTAGAATTCATATTTTATGCTCTCTTTCCTACATAGACAAACTGACTGTGTTTTTTACAGTTTCACATGTGTATCTCTTGACTAAAACTCTGATATGCCTCAACTTCCATGCTAAGTAGATTGTTTGGTTTTACTGAAACTATTTTGACTCCATAAGCCCAATGTGTACTTGCTGATTTTATTTTCAACCTACTTTATCATTTATCTGGTTACTACCCCACATAGAGTTAGCCATCTATATTTCTATCAAAAATCATTAACCCTTGAGAGAGCTGTCTCAAGTTGAGGAGGCTAAGCCTCAATCAAAAGACTAGTTTGAAACAGTTACATGAGATTGATTTGATTGGCAGCCTATCAGGTCTAATTTTGTGATAACACTAGCAAAATCATTAAATTCAAATAGTTCTTGTAGAGGAACCAGCCCTTTTGGCAAGTTATCAGTATTGGACTGCAGCTCTTCAAAGTCTTCATTTTTTAAACTAGTTCATAGCTCTGTTTTATGTATGTGTTATTTATCTAACAGATTTATATCAGCATTATCAAGAGGTTCTTCTTTGTAAGATTGTTACTCTGTGGAGCAGTCTTCTTCATACTCTGAGTCTGAATTTGGCATTTCAAACTCATTTCTATACTGCAGGAAATATTCTATCTTTTTATCTCCTTCAAATACTTGTCAATATTTTATGTTATCAGGAACTGCTGGTCTATATTTAACTTGCACTGTGTATTGTTTGCTATGATAAGGTTTTTGACATGTGCTAGCTGCAAATGCTAGACCATTGGCAAGGATGTTTTGATTTCTAGGGACAAAGGTAAGATCATATTCTGTGAATGTTTTCAAGAGGTCAAGGGCATCATCCCTATATGCTTTTAACCTAGGATGCTTAGTTGTGTATTCCCCCTTAATATTCCTAATGACTAGCTCAGAATCTCCATGGACAGTTATCTTCTTGGCTCCTAGTTTCTTTAGTAGTTGTAGCCCTAGGAGGAGTGCCTCATACGCAACTATGTTATTTGTGCATTGAATGTTTAGCTTGTATGAGTGACCTTCTGCATGATTTTTTTCTATGTTATGCACCCATATACCTGCTCCTGAACCAATTTTGCCACAAGAACCATCAAAACTCATACTCCAAAGAGGCTAAAATTTATATTTATCATTGGGTTGATCATCGTGGTCTTCATTATGTTGTTTATAGTGGCTGCCACTATGTTTGTCATTGTTTTGTTTTTTATGGTCTCCACTATGTTTGTTGTTATATTTTGTTTGGGCAAACTGTTTTGACTGTTCCTCCTCTTTTTCCTCTTCTTGTTTAGCTGATTGCTCATTTTCTGTCACTTGTTCACTAAGGTTTTCATCATTGTAAAGGATAAATGAATCAAGATCAGTACGGATGGAATAAAGAGGGGAGCTATCTAGCTTTTCTTGACTGTTAACAATGTATTTCATGTGAGTTTCCCTATATAGTCTTCTTGGTTGACTAAAGACAAGGATGGTAGCATAGGTCATTTCCATTTAGAGGGTGCCTTGGAGTTTAGCACCCCATGATCTTGAGAGGAGCATGCCATATTTAGGAGGAATATCAGCCACTACAATATCCATCACTAGGCTCTTGGCTGGTATTTGTGCTAGATTGACACATAGATCTTTGATTAGGCCTAGACATTTAACTCTACTAGAACCAAAAGAGTATAAATCCTTGTATGGTATAGTTATTTAAGGCCTATTCTTTCCATCACAACTTTTGGCATAAGGTTTTGTGAATCTCCTGAATCCAACATGGAATTACCAGGAGAATTTTATCATGGATGTTTAAACTAACATAAAATGGAGGAACACCTCCCTCTTGAAATTTACCTTCTACTTCAGGGCCAAACAGAAGTTCAGGTTTGTCATCATTTAAATTTACAGAATCAACATTTTCTCATATGTTTAAAGCTTTCAAAATTTGGGATCTATATACATCTTGAGTGACTAATTCAGTGAGAGGAATAGAGATTTTAATCTTGGCATTTTCATTCTCTATACTGAAAGGTGTCTGAGTTTTTGAAATGTTCAAATCAGCCTTTTCAGACACTGTTTTCACAGCAATTTTAGCTTGCTGGTTTTTAATATGAAACTCAGTTAAAACAGTTTTGTTAGGAGCACTAGCTATGTTGTCAGTGCTGCTTTGGTCACCACTATGTTTGGGACTAGGTTGGTTGTTTTTGTCTCTATTTTTATCAGAAATTTCAGCCATTGCATTTAAATTTTCTGTTGTCTTCTTAGGAATGTTTTCAGGGATCTCCTAGCAGAAATTTCAGAGGTCTTTTTTTTGGGAGTGTCTTGGTTTTTATTGCTTCTAAGGTCAGATTGTATGTGTACTTCCATGCAGCCATTTTCAAAGCCTTGTTTATAGTCTTCGAATTCTAGAAATTCTTCTTCATGTGGTGTAAATATGCCTTGTTCTTCCTCAGTGAGGAAAACAATATCCTCATTATTTACTCCCATTAAATTTATGTGATTTTCCTATGTTTCTTCAATTATCCCCTCAGCTTCATTAGCATAATTTTCTTGGAAAGGAGGTTTGATTTGCTGATCACGGCCTCTTTGTCTTATTTGAGGGGGTTTATTCTAAAGTTTTGGTTTTGGTTCTGATTTTGATTTTTGTTTTGAGGAGCTATTTGGTTTTCTCTAGGATAAGCTCTCTCATTTACATTCATCCTCTCCATGGTTTTTACTAAGTTATCAATCTCTATATTAGATGTGGAGGGGACAGCTTCTTCCCTATATGTGACTCTTTTTTCATTTTTCATTCTAGCTCTCTTCGCAATCTTATTGGCTTCCACACTTACTGCTCCCCTTTGCATGTCTTCTAATGTGAGGGGCTCTCTTTCTCTTAATTGATAAGCCATCTCTGGGTCAAAACCATCAGGGAATTTCATTAGAGATAGACCTTGTGGATGTTTCATGTGTATATGGAGGGCATTATATACACTATTGAACCTAGTGCAGTATTCTAGGACACCCTCTCCAATATTCTTCTTAATGTTTTCATACTCTGATAAAATTTGGAGAGGATTCTTCTTGACTTCCCATTTGTTTAAGAATAATTAATGAAAGGAAGGGAGGTCGTTAATGCTATTAGGGGTTAAGCCTTTGAACCATTTTCTTGCTTCTCCCCCTAAAATTTGAGCAAACATTCCGAGTTTAACAGTTTCGTCATCTATTTCTTGTCTGTCAAAGTACTTATTCATTTTTCCACATGTTGTTGAGCAGTAGTAGAACTACTAGCATCATATAAGGGAATATTGGACTGATATTCCTGTGGTAGAAAAACTAAAGGAAATGGTAGAACTAGTGGAGCATTCCATGTTGCCATGATTTGTGATTGCGGAAACAAAGGAGGGTGAACAAGAGCAGTGTTTACAAGAGGTGGTGCGGGGCTAAATGGAGGAAGGTGAACGGTGGGGGATGGATTTAGTACAAAAGAATTCTGATATGAGGTGGATGGATCTAAAAATATATGGGTTATCCAACTCTGAGATCTAGTCCTAGAAAAGTTTTGTTCTAGGGGTGGGTCAGAGAGGATATTCTGCAAGTCTTTAGGGTTTTCAGGTAGGGAACTTGCTTTGTGGATAGGTCTGCTAACATTTTGACTTTTGTATCTAGGAGACTTCCTAAGGATGCTTTTAGGATAGTCAACTATTGCAAGAGGATTTGGTTCTGGTTAGGATCTGGTATAGATTCTTCTAGAAGCCAGAACTTTGGACCCAAAAAATCAGAAAGGTTGAGGGCTTATGACAGTCTTAAAGGACCAACCAATATGTAGAAGAGATACTTAATCCACAAAGTATTCTTTATTGGGATATTTTGATGTTGTGATGATAAAATAAGTTTCCCAGTGGGGTCTATGGAAAACCCGTGGATTCAACAGGCCTACTAAAAACCAGTGGAGTCACCAGGTGGAGGATTTTTAATTGTTTTATGGCTGGTTGTTGTCCACCATCAGCAGCTAGGTACCATTCTTGGCTAACACTTGATTCATATAAGTTTAAAATGATGTTATCTGATTTTTTGAGGTTATTTAAGTTATTTATTACTCAGTATCCCCAATATAGTCGCCACTATGTTTGCTCCCCGTGATTTGCAAGATTGGCAAGAACAAACTCTGCAGGGAACCACATAAGAACCACTTTGGAATCCTAGGACCTAGCCTTCCTGGACTCAGAGAGGGATCTCTCTATGTAATTCTTTTTATATGATATGTCTTTATACTTTTATTTTATGATGTTAGGCTAGTTATGAAGTTCTAAGGAGTAATTTTTTTTTATTGATTGATTGATAGGTTGATAGATCAATGGTGTGATTAATTGAGTGAGTGTTTCAGTTGAATAGATAGACTATGAGAATATTAATCCATTGGGCTATGGAGTCATAAAAGGATTTAATTGTTCATCAACTCTGCAATTTTTTTCATAGGGAAAGCTAACTATATCAAGTGGATCTCTTAGATTAGATGGCATATCAAATGAAAATAAGTTGTGAAGACAGCAAAACTAAAATTCATTTAAGAATATTTTAACTCTACTTCAACAAGAAAAGCCTTTTAGGTAACTGTTTGAGGAAAACCAAAGGACAGGGCATACCATAGACTTCTTTAGCCAGAATTTAATAAGAAAACCTTTAAGACAACAATCCAACAATCCTAAGATTACTTTCAGAAAAATAAAACATTCAAGATAACAATGAGTGCAACTAAAGAGAAAGATAAACCTATATTCTTTAATAACACACTCCAAAGATGTTCAAAGCAATAGTTTAAGACATACCAGAGGATAGGGCATACCATAGACTTCCCTGGATGGACTCTACTAATTATACTTCAAATAAAGGCCTTAAAAAAAATATTTCAAGCTGTTAGCCCCCCTATGAAATTTTTGACAAGCAAATAGGGGGCTAAATTGTTTTTGAGCCTTCAAGGAATGCATTCCCTATGAAAACACAGTCTCCTTGAAGTCTCCATGTGTCTTTATCCTTTGATAGTATCCCCTTTGCTGATTTCCCTTATAAAGCCTCTCTGTTGGTGAAGAAATGCCCAAAGGCCCCCTTTTCCCCCTTATTTCATTCCCCTAAGACTTTGTTTTCTATCCCCTTTGTCTCCCCTTCTATTCCCCTTATTAATTTTCAAATCCCCCCAAGTTCCCCTTTAAATTTCTCCCCCTACCCTTTGTTTAACCTTCTCCCCTTTCTTCCTCTATCGTTCCCTTCCTTGGCCTCCAAATTCCATTAAAAGGGGCCAAAACCCACTTTCCGGCCTTATTATAAGGCCTGGCCCCTTTCCCGCTAGCCCCTTAACCACTTCCCCACATGTGCCCCGGCGCTGGGACCAAGCGCTTAAGTCCCGAGCGCTAATCACAATCGGAACTGTCAGGCGGGTGTAAATCCTTTGTAACATTGAAAAACCCCGATGCGATCTGTTTATAACGTTAAGTCTGGCAATGCGTTCTGCACCGTCGATCTGTGGTCCCGATCCGACGGTAGAACGCTAATCGCGGCCCTGGCTCAATCGCAATTGCAAGTCTCAAGAGTGCCGCCCCGATTGCAGTCCTCCGATCCACTTCTCCACCGTTGATCCCCCCTCCAGATCGGACGGTCCCGCATTAATCGCACCCTCCGCCCGATCATTAATCGCAAGCCCTTTCCACCGTCCTCCGATCTCATCCTGACCGTTGATCTGTCCCGCGATCCGACGGCCAGCGCTCAATCACATTTCCCCTCCCGCTCGCAATCGCAAGTCCCATCTCTCTGCCTCCGATTGCGATGCTCCGATTTAATCATAGTCGTCCATCCTCCCGCAGATCCGACGGTCATCGCAACTCCCGATCCCCCGATCGCACTGCTCCTCCGATTACATCCCCGCCATTGATCTGGACCCGAGATCAACGGTTTTCGCTCAATCGCTTCCCCATTCTCGATCGCAATCGGAACTTTCAAAGGTGTGTTGCGATTTCCCCTCGCTCCGCCTCCGATTGCGATTGTTGCGATTAGATCCTGGCCATAGGTCCTCCCCTGGATCCGACGTTCCTAGTTTAATCGCCCCCCGCCACGGTCGGCCCCACATCTAATGCTCCGCTCCATTGTTGTGTGCCCCTTTTCTTTGTAATTCGCCCAGGTAAAAGCCTTTGGCCTTTACACTATGATTCTTTCTCCACTGCTCCACCACCTCTCCTCCTGCCTCCACAGCATTTCTCCGCCACCACCGCCTAGGTTTGTAACAGGTTTATTTCATCGTGCGGACAACACAGATGGCCATTTCAGCACTGCTAGCAGATCAGCAGATGGTTTCAAAGGGGTTAGTGGTTTCTGTTGACATAATTAATGTTAACCCCGCAAGTCAAAGGATCAAGGCACAGTTCGAGGACCAAGAACACACTGTAAAAGTATTATCTTTGTTAAATATCAGCAGAGCACGTTTACTCCAGAAGTACACCTTCCTAAAAACGATCTCCCATGTCTAGAACACAGAAAGAGATTAGTGCAGTAATAAAACCCATTTAAAACGATCGAAAATGACGATTAGGAAACACAGAGCGACTTTTGATTCGATGTGGACCCCATGTTCGAAATGGCGACATAAACTCCAGCAATCGAAGGACTCGAAAAAGAAATATGAGTAGAGTTAGAGGCACAGCAGAGACTCCCCATGCGGATTACAAAGTACACACACTGACGATACGAAAAGCAATTAAGTGGTATAGGTGGACACCTCATGGGTACTCTGTTATTGAGATCAATTCAAGTTCATCTACCTCTGTCTCTTCCTCTTCTCCTATAAAAATCCCCAAGAACATAATGTAAAGGTTGTTGTTCAGTTGCTGCGTAGTTTGCTGTTAGAGGGATTCATTTGACTGTTAGAACAGTCGTGGGAGGGAGTAGCAGAGTAGTTGTATGTAATAGGCTGGGAGGAGAAGTCTGGACTGTAACAGCCATTGAGCCATATTGTACATGACTGGTTTTGCATCAGTTAATCAAAGCACATTTCACAGGATCCTGGTCTATTAATATTGGTGATGTTTTTCTTAACTTTGTTATTTACATTTTCATATTGTTTCATGTTCTTCTGGGCTTGCATCAGAATAATGGTATAGGATTCACCCTTGTTAGGTGCCCTATGCTGTCTACTCTCCTTGCCATCAATGTTTTCTGCTATAATGTGTTATCCAAGAGTAAATTCATGGGTTTAACCAGTATGATGGATGTTATTTTCTTATTGATGTAATTAGTTGAAGAAAATTTGTTCTTAGATGTTCTTGAAGGGTTTTAAAAATTTGGAAGGTTTGGGGCTGCTGAGGGATGATATTAACCTGTCACTAAGGATCCTTGCGCGTGGTGACCTTTAAGATCCCCCTGCATTTAACTTATATACATTTTTTCCTTGGAGTTGCTCGCATGTTAAAATGGAGACACAGAGTTAAATCACCTGCAGTCAGATCTATAAACGACCCCTTTGTCCCTCTTTGAAACTGCCTTTAAAGAGTATGTCCAAAAGCGAATGCAGGTTAAATGACCCTCGGCAGTCTATAGGCAGTGGGCCCTTGCCCTATCGAGCATGCTCAAGGAGTTGAGCAAAAAGGACCAGTCATGGGATCACTTGGTGGACTGGTTACATTGGAAGACAATGTTTGTAAGCTAGACTTGTAGATATTCCAGTTGGAGTAGGGTAGGTAGGAAAGCTCAATAAAGCTCAGCCTATGAGCATGTAGTTAGTTGTTTCAATTTCTGTCTTAGAATGTAGAGAAGAAACCTGCTAGACAGTCTAATCCTAGCAGGTAGTAGTGTAGGTAGAGAAGCTATGAGGCCAACAGTCTAATCTGGTCTCATTGAGTAATAAGGGCAGAAGTAGAATAGGTTTATTTTTCCTGTTTGTAAAGATTGATGATGTAAAGGGTCTGCTAGTCCAAATGCACCCAAGAAGAAAAAATGTTAGGACTATAGTGTGGGTAGGTAGTTGTTTGGGAGAATTTTTATTGCTGATATGTTGTCTTCATAGTTTGTGGCAGCTGATCAAGGAAAGAAAAGGATGGTTCGAGCAGCAGGCATCTGGCCTACACCAAGAGATCAATTTTTGAATTCTTGACTCCTTCAAGAAGAAGCCATCCCCATGTGGAGCCACTGTTAGCCCCCCTATGAAATTTTTGACAAGCAAATAGGGGGCTAAATTGTTTTTGAGCCTTCAAGGAATGCATTCCCTATGAAAACACAGTCTCCTTGAAGTCTCCATGTGTCTTTATCCTTTGATAGTATCCCCTCTGCTGATTTCCCTTATAAAGCCTCTCGGTTGGTGAAGAAATTCCCAAAGGCCCCCTTTTCCCCCTTATTTCATTCCCCTAAGCCTTTTTTTTCTATCCCCTTTGTCTCCCCTTCTATTCCCCTTATTACTTTTCAAATCCCCCCAAGTTCCCCTTTAAATTTCTCCCCCTACCCTTTGTTTAACCTTCTCCCCTTTCTTCCTCTATCGTTCCCTTCCTTGGCCTCCACATTCCATTAAAAGGGGCCAAAACCCACTTTCCGGCCTTATTATAAGGCCTGGCCCCTTTCCCGCTAGCCCCTTAACCACTTCCCCACATGTGCCCCAGCGCTGGGACCAAGCGCTTAAGTCTCGAGTGCTAATCGCAATCGGAACTGTCGGGCGGGTGTAAATCCTTTGTAACATTGAAAAACCCCAATGCGATCTGTTTATAACGTTAAGTCTGGCAATGCGTTCCGCACCGTCAATCTGTGGTCCTGATCCGACGGTAGAACACTAATCGCGGCCCCGGCTCAATCGCAATCGCAAGTCTCAACAGTGCCGCCCCGATTGCAGTCCTCCGATCCACTTCTCCACCGTTGATCCCCCCTCCAGATCGGACGGTCCCGCATTAATCGCACCCTCCGCCCAATCGTTAATCGCAAGCCCTTTCCACTGTCCTCCGATCTCATCCTGACCATTGATCTGTCCTGCGATCCGACGGCCAGCGCTCAATCGTATTTCCCCTCCCGCTCGCAATCGCAAGTCCCATATCTCTGCCTCCGATTGTGATGCTCCGATTTAATCATAGCCGTCCATCCTCCCGCAGATCCGACGGTCATCGCAACTCCCGATCCCCTGATCGCACTGCTCCTCCGATTACATCCCCGCCGTTGATCTGGACCCGAGATCAACGGTTGTCGCTCAATCACTTCCCCATTCTCGATCGCAATCGGAACTTTCAAAAGGTGTGTTGCGATTTCCCCTCGCTCCGGCCTCCGATTGCGATTTTTGCGATTAGATCCTGGCCGTAGGTCCTCCCCTGGATTCGACGTTCCTAGTTTAATCGCCCCCCTCCACGGTCGGCCCCACATCTAATGCTCCACTCCATTGTTGTGTGCCCCTTTTCTTTGTAATTTGCCCAGGTAAAAGCCTTTGGCCTTTACACTATGATTCTTTCTCCACTGCTCCGCCACCTCTCCTCCTGCCTCCACAGCATTTCTCCGCCACCACCGCCTGGGTTTGTAACAGGTTTATTTCATTGTGCGGACAACACAGATGGCCATTTCAGCACTGCCAGCAGATCAGCAGATGGTTTCAAAGGGGTTAGTGGTTTCTGTTGACATAATTAATGTTGACCCCGCAAGTCAAAGGATCAAGGCACAGTTCGAGGACCAAGAACACACTGTAAAAGTCTTATCTGTGTTAAATATCAGCAGAGCGCGTTTACTCCAGAAGTACACCTTCCTACAGTGATCTCCATGCCTCCTCGAGCCCTGAGAAGATTAACTGCACTATCTGAAACCCATTTAAGACAGTCAAGCAGCAGTTAGGAAGTATGGAGCGACCTGCAGACCTTCCACCCAGTTCATTTATTCCAGAATGGCAGCACAGAGCTCCAAGCACCAGAAAGGACTCCAAAGAAATATCAGAGGCCGAGTTCGGCCTGACAGAGACTCCCCATGCAGATTACAAAGTACACACAGCGATGCAGAAAGCCATTAAGTGGTATGGGCGTGGACACCTCTGCCGATTCTGTCTTAATGAGATCAATTCAAAGTTCATCTACCTCTGTCTTCTCTCTTCTCCTATAAAAAATCCCCGAGAACATAATGTAAAGGTTGTTGTTGGTTGTTGGTGTTGTTGCCTTGCTGTGGCATTGGCTGTTAGAGGGATTCATTCGACTGTTAGAACAGTCGTGGGAGGGAGTAGCAGGGTAGTTGTATGTAATAGGCTGGGAGGAGAAAGTTGGGACTGTATTAGCCATTGAGCCATATTGTACATGACTGGTTTTGCATCAATTAATCAAAGCACATTTCACAGGATCCTGGTCTATTACTATTGGTGATGTCTTTCTTAACTCTGTTATTTACATTTTCATACTGTTTCATATTCTTCTGGGCTTGCATCAGAATAATGGTATAGGATTCACCCTTGTTAGGTGCCCTATGCTGTCTGCTCTCCTTGCCATCAATGTTTTCTGCTCCATGTGTTATCTAAGAGGTGATTTCAGTTGGTTTAACCAGCGCAGTGGATGTTATTGCCTGCTGGCTGATGTATGAATTAGTTGAAGTTGTTCTTAGATGTTCTTGAGGGGTTTAAGCTGGAAGGTTTGGGAACACTGGGGATGAGTGTTAGCCCTGTCTACTAGGATCCTTGCGCGACCAGCTGGCCCTTTTAAGATCCCTTCTGTTTAACTTATATATGTTTTTCCCTTGGAGTTGCTAAAGCAGACCTGGAGTTAAATGACCTCTGGTCCGATCTATAAGCAGCCCCTTTGTCCCTCTTTGAGAGCTACCTTTGAGTATGTCCAAGCAGGTCTGGAGTTAAATTACCTCTGGCTTGATCTATAGACAGAAATTTGGTTGTTTTCCTTCTTTCACTTTCAGTCCTTAATGTTCCATCCCACCATTTAATCTAAAAGATCCTTTAGTATTAGATGACTTGCCCTTTGGAAGCCTTGGCTAGTGGATGCAAGTAATTTCCTTTCATGACTCCATAGCCCAATGGATGGCACTGTCTTGGCCTATCATCTCTGCTGAAACATCCTGCTGCTTTGTTCCTTTTCTCCCATTGCTTTCCCAGTCCATGATCTCCTAACCAACCCAGCAACCCTCCAACCAAACCATTTAAAACCCCCCTATGTGCTTCATAACTAGCCTAATATCTCAATTCGAGCTTCAAAGACATATCATTCTTTGATCTATTTGGAGAGATCCCTCTCCGGGTCCAGGAGGGCTAGATCCTTGGGCCCAAAAGTGGTTCTGATGTTGTCTCATCTTTTGGTCTTGCCAGTCTGGCCAAAACATGGGAACCCCAACACAAGCTCCACCAAAGGATAGGGCATACCATAGACTGTTGGGAAAAATACTAAGAGGGGGGGGTGAATCAGTATTTAGAGCTGACTGGAAAACATTTTACTTTTTATGCATTTAATTATTTACTTAGATTATTGCACCATTCATTAATCGATGTTTATTAAGCAGTAAGCATGAGCAGTAATAACAGAATCAACCATCACACACAAGCAACATACATGAACACCAGTATTTAAGGTGGAAACCCAATTCGGGAGAAAACCACTGCTGATGTCGTCTCTATCTTCAATATTTATTTTAAATAAAACTTCTTACAATTTTGTACTAGCGCAGACTTATACCAGCACACAGGCACCAACCTGTAGAAGGCTACAACCTTCTCTCATTCTCCAGTCAATAATGGAAGGGAGCTCCAACCCCCTGATTTAACACCAGCTTCTACTGGCAGAAAACTTCCACTCTCATACTGAAGGCTTCAACCCTAAGATCCACCAAATTTCTTCAATTTGTACATCAGACTTTCAACAGGTCTTCATCATTTCTTTTGCAGATCTTCCTAGAGATTCATCATTTCTAGATCTAGAGATCTTGAACCTTCATCAACTCCATAGGTGCATCAGAGATTCAGCCTTTTCAAAAAATAGATTTCAATCATGCAAATATCTCTTAAAGAGATTTATTCACTAACAACCCTTATGCATACCCACCATGAACCATAATGCACTTCTCCTTATATAGTTTTGCCTTTATTAATACCATGAGTCAATACCACCCAACCGCTGATGGTATTCCTGGACGGGATCAATTATATAATCTAGCGGGGTCTACCCAAGCCCCCAAACAATTTCTCATTGTTTTATTTCCTTGGTTTTGGCAATTAGATAATTAAACTAAGGCTTTTTAATATCTCAATCTGAGATTGAGATATTAATCCAAATTTATCCTTTAGTAATGAAAAACCCTCAGCATACTTCGTAGACCATCATATGTCGACCCCCAGGTTTATACATTCCACCAACTTTGGAGTAAAAATGATGGCCCAATCGCTTTTCGTCATAATTTATATTTAATTTAAAAACCTTGGTTAAACCCACAATATTAATTTGAAAAGGCCCAATTAATATAATTTAAACCGGGCCCACATATATGATCAACGACCCAATAAAATTCCCAATCCGTACTTTGGTTAATCTTCGCACATCTTCAACAAGCGATCACCGTCCGATGACTCCTTCCTAGATCAACGGTGCTCAACAATTTCGCTGGGCATCCTGGGTCGAACAATAACGCACGATGGCACACAGTGACAAGCGGTTTTGTGGAGTCGTACAGGGACGCGTGTCGCCCGTTCTATGGAATCGCTCCCCAACTCAAAGAAACCACTTATCTCTGAAAGGCAGTGTGATATGGGCAATCCAGCTTCATAAACCCGCTCGTGGTTTTGGAACAGTGACCAACCCATGGTTAAGTCGGGTTACGCTATTCCTTTTGGTCCCTTAACTCAGGTTCACAACTTGGGTTTATTTCAATAAAGTTCGGTCCAATCATGCAGTAGGGAGTTTCATAGTAATACTCCTCCGCATACTATAACGCGCTACTTCACAGGTTATACATTCCCATTGCTCAATGTATCATGACCTTAGCAATCAAATGTTCGGCAATGCATTACACAGAGAGAGATACTAGTATCAATGAACAATAATTCGTGTAATCGATAACGATTTGTCTAATCAATACTCCTCAAAATTACCTTATACAGGTTCATGAATCTACTCCTTCCACAGAGCTTATGATGTTTACAGACCATGCTTTGACAATGATTCATAATTGTCCACAGGGACTCAAATATCCTTCCTACTAAATTCTATCAAGAATATACATATAATTCACAGAGAATTTAGAACCTTTTTCTGTTCGATGGCATTTTTCTTCCTACACTATCTTTGGACAACTCTGCTTCAATTCACTGCTTGTCACTACTTCTTGACTGATACTACTCTCTGTAAATGCACTCTTCCTCTGTTCTTCTCTGCTACTGCCTAGTTATTGTTTCATATGCTCCTTCTTTGCCAATTCCTTTGCCATCAATGACAATATTTCCAACAATCTCCCCCTTTGGCATTGATGGCAATACTCTTCCTCTTTTTGTCTTATAGAAACCCCTCTTTTGTTTTCCTCCCCCTTTGACATCAATGGCAAAGGGTTGATCAATATCCTTTGGACCAACAATACCATGCTCCCCCTGAGATCATGCTGCATCTTTAAACATAATAGTTAATGAAAGAACAGAAATGACTTATACAATCAAGATCAGAAATTATCAAGCATGAGATCAGACTACAACAAATAATTAGAATGCCAAAAATGCATCCTTTCCACATGACCAATGCTCCCCCTTAACCTGTGCATCTAGAGATACCCATCAGCACTGCAGCTGTGCTGAAGAATGCTGACCCAGAAAAAAATTTGTCAGCAAATGCCCATATGTGGTTTTCCTGCAGGAACTCTGCATATCCAATTTAATCTTCTGTATTTAAGTAGATCTGATCTTTTGCATTGTAGATACTACTCCCAGCTTTTGTCTGAGATATTCGAATGCTTCCCTGGGTAATGGTTTGGTAAATATATCAGCAATTTGTTCTTTGGAGGGAACATACTCCAACTTCACCTTTTGTTCAAGCACTTGTTGACGTAAGAAGTGATACTTGATGGGAATGTGCTTGGTCTTGGAATGCATAACAAGATTCTTTGAAATACTGATGGCACTTGTATTATCACACATAATGGAGATAGGCAGTGAACATTTGATTGAGTGTCTTGTAAGGTTTGCATCATCTAAAGAAGTTGAGTGCGATGCGGCAGCCACATATTCTGCGTCTGCTGTAGATAGGGAAATAGAGCTTTGCTTCTTGCTGAACCAAGATACTAACCGGGGCCCCATATAGAATACACCACCACTAGTTCTTTTTTGATCATCAGCATTTCCAGCCAAATCTGCATTAGTATAATCATGAAGAGTAAGATCAGCATTCTTTGGATACCATAGTCCAAAGTCTTAAGTTCCTTGTAGATATTTGAATATTCTTTTCACAGCCTGAAGGTGAGACTCTTTTGGATTAGCTTGGAATTGTCCAACAATCCCAACTGCATGCATAATGTCTGGTCTTGTCCCAGTGAGATAAAGTAGACTTCCTATCATAGATCTGTATTCTGGTTGATTCACCATGGGGGAATCATCATTAGAACTGAGATTACATCCGGTTATCATTGATGTACTTACAGGTTTGCAATCTTCCATGCCATACTTCTTCAAGATTTTCTTAAGATATTTTTCTTGTGATAAGAATATGCCATATGTTGCTTGTTGCACTTGCAAGCCAAGAAAGAATGTTAGTTCCCCAAGTAAAGACATTTCAAATTCTTGCTGCATATCGGAAGCAAATTTCTGACTCATAGACTCTTCATTACTTCCAAAAATGATATCATCAACATATACAACCACAATCAATAGTTTGTCATTTTCAGTTTTTGTGTATAAGTTGCTATCAGCAGACCCTTTTGAAAATCCTTGTTGATGAAGATATTTGTCAAGACGATAGTACCATGCCTTTGGAGCTTGTTTGAGACCATATAGAGCCTTTTTAAGTCTACAAACAAGTTTTTCATCATTTCCCAAAATGAATCCTTCTGGTTGTTCTATATAGACTTCTTCTTCTAGATCACCATTGAGAAAAGCAGATTTAACATCCATTTGATAAACTTTGATTTGTTGGAAGCTTGAAAAAGCAAGAAACATTCTTATGGCTTCAATTCTAGCTACAGGGGCAAAAGTTTCTTCAAAGTATATACCTTCTTGTTGAGCATACCCCTTGCAAACAAGTCTATCTTTATTTCTTATAACATCCCCATTCTCATTTAACTTATTTTTGAATATCCATTTAGTTCCAATGACATTTTTGTCATGAGGTCTTGGTACTAATTCCCAAGTGTGATTATTTTCAATTTGATCAAGCTCTTCATTCATGGCTTGAATCCAACATTCATCGTTACTATCTTGATTGACATTATGTGGTTCAATAGAGGATAGAAATTCCAGATAGCTAGAAGAGCCCACAAGAGTCCTTCTTGTTTGTACACCTGATCCCTTTTCTCCCAAAATTTGAGATTCTTGGATGATTCTTTTTGAACATATCTGGATGGATCTTTTTTAGATAAATCACCTTTGGGTTCTTCATTGGGTTCACTATCTATATCATTTCTATTTGATGTAGAAGGATATATGTCACCATCATAATGCCAACAATGCGTTACTCTTAGCAAGGCTAATGCTCCCCCTGAAACTGTGCTCCTATTCTTGAGCCATCTCACTGTTTTCCTTAACAGAAAAACATATGCTTCTGTCTCCATTGGAAGTCGCGTGTATACGCAGCTTTAGTTCATGAAACCTGCGTATGGAAAGTGAAATACTGAAAATTTCACACTCCTTCTTCTCCCCCTGAATTTGTACCACCTTTACCTGTCTTCTCTTGTCACATCAGATGCACTGTTAGAAATAAACACAACCAGAATTACCAACCAACCATGGGAATCACCATTTATTGCTCCCCTTGTGATGATACATTACTGATTCCTATAATGTATCTCACATCACTCCTGTAGTCATTATGAGAAGTAAGCTTTAGAAGCGGAAGACTGCAGTAGGATTATTATCCCTTACGTTTTTGGCCGGTCCTCCTTCTTTTTCCAGCTTTGCTTGAAATTTCTTATTGTGTGCTGGAAATTATCCAATTTCTCAGATCTATTCATCCTGCATTCCTTTTCTACATGTCCATACTTGTTACAAGCATAACATCTTGAGTGACCAGAAAAATAAGCATAGGGATCATAATGTGTTTTTCTATTCTTTCTTCTATTGCAATCAGCTGCTTTATGACCAAACTTGTTGCATGAAAAACAATATCCCTTAAAGAAACCTGAGTACCTTTCTGTGTAGAATCTGTTTGTTTGTGACTGAAACAATCTGCTTCTGCAATTGGCTACAACATGCCCTTAATTATGACATTTAAAGCATTCAACATTATTGATCAAAGGAGAGAATCGATTGATGCTTCTATAGTTAGGAGGGAATGATTTCTTTTGAGAGTTCATGATTGTCGGTTGACCTTTTGTTTCTTTCAACACTTCAGGTTTTGCATTGATATCCTTTGAATATTTAGCACTTTCTTGTGAACTAGATTCTCCTTTAACAGTTTCATGAAAACCAAGACCAAATTTAACAGAAGGAGACCTTTGACTACTAAGAATATTGTCTAGAATCTTAGTACTATCTTGAAATCTCAAGAGTTTATCTTTTTCTTCTAATTTACCTTTTAAAATGTTTACCTCAACCTCCAATCTTTGGCATTGCTTCTTCATACTTTCTTCGACCCTTCTTCCTTCTTCTACTTGATCATTCAATTTTAAAATCTCTTCTTTCAACCCATTTTCTTGTTCTTCAAATGATTGTATAAGTTCTTCATTCTTATTATTTGATGCTTCGAGATCTGCTTTCAGAGAGATGATTTCTGCTTCAAGTCCTTCATTGTGATTGGTTACTTCATCGTACAACCTTTGATACTTGTTTATCTGTCCATTCATTCTAGAGATCATATCTTTGTAGATAGATTCTCTCTCATTAAATAATCTTTGTTGATCTTCAAATTTAATCTTCAAAACTTCTTCTAGATCCATAACATTACTTTCACTATCTTCACCATTGCATGCACAAGAAAGTGAATCACAAGAACAACAATCAATACCTGTTTCATCTTCTTCATTTTCTGCTGCACATGTTTTCTGAGATATATCCTTTCTTTGAGTAGCCTTCTTATTTTGCTTCCTTACCATTGAGATGGATCTCCTTCAAGAGATCAAGCTCCTTCTGAAGGACCTGGCTCTGATACCAATTGTTGGGAAAAATACTGAGAGGGGGGGTGAATCAGTATTTAGAGCTGACTAGAAAACATTTTACTTTTTATGCATTTAATTCTTTACTTAGATTATTGCATCATTCATTCATCAGATGTTTAGTAAGCAGTAAGCATGAGTAGTAATAACAGAATCAACCATCACACACAAGCAACACACATGAACACCAGTATTTAAGGTGGAAACCCAATTCGGGAGAAAACCACCGTTGCTGTCGTCTTTGTCTTCAATATTTATTATAAAGAAAACTTCTTACAATTTTGTACTGGGCAGACTTATACCAGCACGTAGGCACCAACGTGTAGAAGGCTACAACCTTCTCTCGTTCTCTAGAAAATACTAGAAGGGAGCTCCAACCCCCTGATTTTAACACCATCTTCTACTGGCAGAAAACTTCCACTCTCATACTGAAGGCTTCAACCCTCAGATCCACCAAATTTCTTCAATTTGTACATCAGACTTGCAGCAGGTCTTCATCATTTCTTTTGCAGATCTTCCTAGAGATTCATCATTTCTAGATCTAGAGATCTTGAACCTTCATCAACTCCATAGGTGCATCATAGATTCAGCCTTTTTCAGAAAACAGATTTCAATCATGCAGATATCTCTTAAAGAGATTTATTCATTAACAACCCTTATGCATACCCACCATGAACCATAATGCACTTCTCCTTATATATCTTTTCCTTTATTAATACCATGAGTCAATACCACCCAACCGCTGATGGTATTCCTGGACGGGATCAATTAGATAATCCAGTGGGGTCTACCCAAGCCCCCAAACAATTTCTCATTTTTTTATTTCCTTGGTTTTGGCAATTAGATAATTAATCTAAGGATTTTTAATATCTCAATATGAGATTGAGATATTAATCCAAATTTCTCCTTTAGTAATGAAAAAACCTCAGCATACTTCGTAGACCATCATATGTTGACCCCCAGGTTTATACGTTCCACCAACTTTGGAGTAAAAATGATGGCCCAATCTCTTTTTGTCATAATTTATATTTAATTTAAACAACCTTGGTTAAACCCAAAAATATTAATTTAAAAAGGCCCAATTAATATAATTTAAACTGGGCCCACATATATGATCAGCGACCCAATCAAATTCCCAGTCTGTACTTTGGTTAATCTTCGCACATCTTCATCAAGCGATCATCGTCCGATGACTCCTTCCCAGATCAACAATTTCGCTGGGGATCCTGGGTCGAACAATAACACGCGATGGCACGCAGTGACAAGCAGTTTTGTGGAGTCATACAGGGACGTGTGTCGCTCGTTCTATGGAATCACTCCCCAACTCGAAGAAACCACTTATCTCCGAAAGGCGGTGTGATATGGGCAACCCGGCTTTGTAAACCGGCTCGTGGTTTTGGAACAGTGACCAACCCATGGTTAATTAGGGTTACGCTATTCCTTTTTGTCCCTTAACTCAGGTTCACAACTTGGGTTTATTTCAATAGATTTCGGTCCAATCATGCGGTAGGGAGTTTCATAGTAATACTCCTCCGCATACTATAACACGCTGCTTCATCAGGTTATACATTCCCATTTCTCATTGTATCATGACCTTAGCAATCAAATGTTCGGCAATGCATTACACGAAGAGAGATACTAGTATCAATGAACAATAATTCGTGTAATCGATAACGATTTGTCCAAAAAATACTCCTCAAAATTACCTTATACAGGTTCACGAATATACTCCTTCCATAGAGCTTATGATGTTTACAGACCATGCTTTCACAATGATTCATAATTTTCCACAGGGACTCAACTATCCTTCCTACTGAATTCTATCAAGAATATACATATAATTCACACAGAATTTAGAACCTTTTTCTGTTCGATGGCCTTTTTCTTCCTACACTGTCTATAGACAACTCTGCTTCAATTCACTGCTTGTCCCTGCTCCTTGACTGATACTGCTCTCTGTAAATGCACTCTTCCTTTGTTCTTCTCTGCTAGTGCCTAGTTACAGTTTCATATGCTCCTTCTTTGCCAATTCCTTTGCCATCAATGACAATATTTCCAACATAGACTTCTTTGGCTTGACTCTATTAAATAATTTCCAAGACAACAAGCTAGGTGGAACCAGAGAGCAATTAATAATTATCAAATCATACCTTGCATAAGAAAACATTAAGATAAAGTTTGCAGACAGAAATAGGGTGCCAAGACAGCATATGCTAATCTAAATTTTATGTTCTTTTGTCAGAGAAATAGTGGACAGAATGGAAAACAGAATGAAAACATTGAAAAAAAAGGAAAACTTCACCATTAACATAGCTCAAGAATCCTGTGAATGTGCTTGTATTACTGATGTTCAAAATATTTACATTACTCCAGTACAATGGATCTCTGCAACTCAGAGCTTTCTCAAATCCAGCCTAGCAATCCATCAACTAGCTCAGCAACAGAAATCAGGAAAGTAATCAACCAACCAATACTAAAAATGAATGATACATGCAGTATTTATCTACAAAATGAGGAGGTGATCCTAAACTAGGGTTTCAGGTGTTATTTATTACATAGTTAATGCATTTTTGACCTTTGATACCATGCAAGGCCCAAGGCAAAAATATCTGACGATGACTTGATGTAATAATAACTCTTAGCTTCATTGTTTGAGCTAACTTATGGAAATATTTGACTTTAAGGTTTTTTTAATAACTGCAGAGTGGTTGAGAAATATCTCTGACTATCTCAACAACTACTGATGCCTTTATTGAAAGAAAACATGTTGTAGCTGTCCAAATGTGTTTATGAAGAATTCAATTCCTTGATCTGATAATTCGAATCTTCTTTTGTGTTTATCTGCCTTTGTTTTATCCTTTGAACTCTGTTTTTAGGCTTTAAACTTGGATTTTGCTTTTAAACTCTTCTAATCTACTTTATCTCTGTTTTCATTTCTTTTCATCCTCTAATTAATCATTTAAGATTTAATATTTGTTCCTGTCATAGTCCTTTGACTATCTTCTTCTCTCCACTGTGCCTTTATCTGTGTTTTCTATGCAGGGGGGCATCCTTTTGGTTTTATGCATGTCAATGGACATCAATAATCATGATTCATTGGTGTGCATGTGGAGATATGGCGCTCTTGGTACCTTTGGTAGACAAACTAACTGGATTGTTACGCAGGAAGTTCATTTAAATTTTTTTGGATCCTTGGAATGCTTATTACGCATTCCTACCATGAAACCTGCACGCAAAACAAACAAATTAATCTTAAAAACCTGCATTGGAGGGGATTTCTACATTTATCTGCAGTTTCTCTCGCTTTTGGAGTGATGCGGAGGTGTAAATGGCGGTTTAGGCTTTGTTGTAGAGCCACAGGGCTCTGGAGCGTTTGAATTGGATGGCGGTATAGAGATTTGGGGGGAGGAGGAAAAGTGATTTTCACAAGCAGAGAAGGTGGATTTCACACGAAATGAGGGGTGGTAAGAAGATTTGGTCAATCAGGTAGGATTCCATTCAGAGGGCGACATGCGGCATAGGGTACAAGTGATAAAACTACTTATATCGCAAGGTTGGAGTTTGTTTAACCCCTGCGTAAATATATTTGCGATATTGAGTGCGAGTCGTTGGATATGGGGGAAGATAGATCAACAACGGTAGGGGAATATGAAGCAATGGGAGAAACAGATGGTGGGGCCTAGGTTTATTAAATAGGTGGAGGCACTTATGCCACGGGTGGGGCTGAGGTTATATGGCCGCAAGGTTAGGTGCATGCAGGCAAGGGCTTAAAATAAAAGGAGCCTGGGCTAAAAAATAGAAGCAGGGTTAGAAAACATTAAAGCGGGGGGCTTTAATATGTATAAAACAGAGTCAGGCTCTATATTAAAATAAAACAGAGTTTTAATATAAATATGAGTCCCAAAAGTTTATTTCTAGGCTTAAAACAATGTAAAAAAGTAGTTTTTACATTGTTTTAGTGCATATAAAGAAAAATGGTGCAGGGAGGGAGTGTATGAGGGTTTTTAGTGATGAAAGTGACTTTTCAGTGGGAAAAATGAGGAAATGAGGGTTCAGGTAGGGAAGAGGGTGAGAATGAGGGAAATAAGCCCAAAATGAGATCTTTTTTAAGAGCAGCAAGGTGATTCTTAGAAATCAATCTGATGGATGATGAAAAAGGATTTATGAAGATAATAAACACAGTGAGATTTCTAAAGATAGATGATAGGCAAGGAATGCTATCTTTAGCTGATTGTAGAAAATCCTTAGTCACCTAGTGAATTTGTAGAATATAGGAGGATAACATTGGATCCATCTGGGGAGGGCAGCTACTTCAGGAGGTGTCAAGAACCTCAAAGTTAAAATATCTGGAATAGTAGATCAGTGCCTTGAATATGCTTGGCAGATTCTTCATTCTTTAATTTCTGATTTACTGCTATTCTATGAAGTTGTGATCTTTAACATCTGAAAAACATGATTGCTTCAACTCACTTCTACCTACCCTTCATACTTTCTTAAAATTTTTTCTTCATTTGGTTGCATTTAGATTGGAAATCCCTTGACATCATTTTTCTTTTTGAAATAAAAAACTATCTACTTCTAACCTCATATCATCCAAAGGCTCAGATTAGACTAATGAACTCTTTTATTCTCTACCTAATCTATTTATCTTTCAAGATTAAACAGTTTGACATATTTTGATTCTCTAATCTATTTAATAAAAAATTGAAAACATGACCAAATCAAGATTAAGAAGTTTGATTGTCATGAGCTATGATATTTTGGAAAAGCTACACATAGACTTTATTCTTGAAAAAAGTACAACTAAAAACTGAGGGCTATAATTTGGAATGTTTCATTCATCCCTCTCTTTCTCTTTTGGTTCATATTTGAACTTCAGAACCAATATATTTTCCTGATCTAATCTACTAATAATCCAACTTTAAATAGTTTGGAAAATCTTCATTTTTCTAGCTTATCAGCAGAAATTTAAAAAAATTTCAATCATGATTAGGTTGTATGACTGAACAAGACTTCCTCTTCCCAAAAGTAGTGGCATTTTAACTTGCACACTTTCAAAAATATTCTTTTTTGGTATGGGGCTTTACCTTTTCTTTTCACTTTCTCTCTTTTCTTCTTTTCTTTGCTTTTGTATTTTATTTTCCAGATCTTTTCTTCAAGCAGTGTTATATACAATGAATAAAGCTTTAAACTGAGATTTTTTAACAAAAATAATGCTTGAGCATCCTGCCATTGACAGAACCTCCAAATAATTCTATTCCATCCATTTCCTATAGAAAAAATGCATTGTTACCTCTTGCAGAATAGATGGTGTATGGACCTTTCCATAGATTGTAAAATTTTCCATGCTTACCCTTGTCCTCTCTTCTTGAATCCCACTTCAGCACTTTGTCTCAAATTTTGAAATCATTTTCCTTAGTTCTCTTATCAAAAAGCTTCTTGATGTTCTCTTGCACTTGTTGTTTTCTTTTATACACTTCTTCTCTGGTTTGTTGCAACTGTATAGTCTGGTTTATTCTTCTTTGCATATCATTCTCTTCAGACTGTACTTCTTGGATGAGCTTCATGACTGACACTCCCAAAATTGTTGGAAAAATTGCATCTGCTCCATACACTAGCTGATAGGGAGACATACCAATTGATTTTTTATTTGTTAATCTATCTGCCCATAGTGCATGTACTAGTTTGTTGTGCCATGATTTTGTGTTCTCTTCCAACAACTCTTTTATGGTGTTCACCAAAATTTTGTTTGAGGATTCAGCCAGCCCATTACCTTGAGGATAATAAGTTGTTGACTGGCCCAATGTAACCTGATATTTGTGGAAAAATTCCACCATTTTCTTGGATCTAAAAGCAACAACATTGTCAGTGATAATCTTTCTAGGACAGCCAAATCTAGACAAAATATGGTTTTCAATGAATTTGATGATGACTGAGTCTATGACAGTTCTAGAAGGGATGGCCTCTATCCATTTTGTAAAGCAGTCAGTTGCAGTGAGGATCCATTTGTGTTGGGTAGAGGAGGTAGGATGGATTTCTCCAATGAAATCAAGGCCCCATTGTTGAAAAGAAGCTTCAAAAAAATAGGATGCAAAGGTAATGGCAGCGGTTTTCTCTTACCTTCAAAGATTTGGCATTTATGGATGGAAATTACCATTTTATGGATGTCTTGAAGAGGGCCGGCCAATAGTAACCAGCTCTAAGGATCTTATTAACAGTAGTTTTCCAATAGAGGTGGCCTCCACATTCTCCTTCATGAAACTCATGCTTGATCTTATCTACATCATCCTCAGGAAAAAATTTAAGTAATATACCACTAGCATTTTTCCAATATAAAACTTTATCTAAAATGTAGAAGTTTACAGCCTTTAACTTTAAGAATCTAGCCTTTGTTTTGGACAAACTAGGAGGAACATTAAGATTGAACAACACGTACAATATATCATACCAAGATGAATTCAGGAATGATTCTTCAATGGGTGGAGTTGTCAACTCCTCTTGTTCATCTAATACATTAATCATGTTAAGGTCCAGTGCTTGAAAGTTTGTTTTAGCCATGATTTTAGTCAGTCCTTGTCCTTTGATCAGTTTAGTGGGTTTGATTTGTAAATCACATTCTAATATGACAGTAATCCACTTACCTCTTTTTCCATCAGGATCTTGTGTGAATATGTCTTTTACCACTAAGTGAGGCACAAATGCAATGATGTGTGAGTGTAGAATGTAAACTCTGAAATCTTTCAATGTCTTGATTAAGGCAAAAGCTTGTTTCTCCATTATGTTGTATTTCATAGGTGCATCTCTTAATGCCTTGCTGAAAAATGAAATAGGCTACTCTTGTCCTTTTATTTTTTTCCGTAGTAGGACAACAACAACTGCATGTTCTGATGCCAAGGAGAATATGAAGAAATCTTTGGTAAAGTCAGGGCTAATTAGAACTAGTGTCTGGGTAAGTTCTTTTTTTACCAATTCAAAGGATTTATTTGCTTATATGGTCCATTTGACTCCTCTTTCTCTTTTCATCATGTTTGTAATGTTTCTTAGGAGTTCTGCAAGGTTTGTTATGAACCTTCTTAAGAAATTTATCTTTCCAATGAAAGAGTGCAGTTCTTTGATATTTCTAGGATGATTGATTTTCAATATTCCTTCAATCATTTTTGGGTCAATCTTGATCCCTTCTTCAGATATGATATGGCCTAAAAGTTTTCCTGCTTGGAGACCAAACAAAGTTTTCTTTGGATGCAAAGACAAACCATACTTTCTACACTTTTCAAAGATTTTTATTAAGTGAGCTAGGTGTTCTTCATCTGTTTTTTAGTATACTATGATGTCATCAAGGTATATCACAATGAAGTAACCTATTTCTTCTGAGAAATAAATATCTATAGCTCTTTGAAAGGTGGCACCGGCATTCATTAACCCAAAATGAATTTTCACATACATGAAGGTGCCCCAGGGTGTAGTGAAAGTTGTCTTGTGTTGATCATCTGGGTGTACCAGCACCTGGTTGTATCCTGAAAATTCATCTAGCAAAGAAATTATTTTGGAACCTACTACCCTCTGTAAGATGTGATCCACTTTTGGTAAAGGGTAGTTGTCCTTAAAGGAGACTTTGTTTAAATTTCTGAAGTCTATGCATAGCCTAATTTCTCTTGTTTTCTTCTTAACTGATACAAGATTTGAAACCCATTATGAGTATCTCAGAGGGACTATTATTCCAGCATCATACATTTTCTTAATTTATTTCTCAACCAAGGGTAGTTGCACAAGGTTTATTCTGCGCAATTTCTATTTAAAGGGCTTATGGTTTTCTTTGAGACAGATCTTATGCTGGATTATCTATGTATCATATCACTTTAAATATTCATAACTCTAAGCAAACACATCAATAAATTCTCTAAAAAGCTCAAGATATTTTTGTTTTATATGAGCTGGTAGTGTTTTGGATAGTTTTATCATTTTGGGTTTTTGTTCACTGCCTATAGTGCATTCTTCTATTTTAGTTTCAGTGGGTTCCATCTTTGGCTTTCTAGAAACATCATTAAAGTCAAACAGTTCTTCTAAAGGAACCGGTCCTTTTGGCAAGTTATCAATATTGGACTGCAGCACTTCAAAGTATTATTTTTCTAAAATAGTGCACAACTCTGTTTTATGTATGTGTTATTTATCTAACAGATTTATATCAGCGTTATCAGGAGGTTCTTCTTTGTAAGATTGTTCCTCAGTAGAGCGGTCGTCTTCATACTTTGAGTCTGAATTTTTCATTTCAAACTCATTTCTAGACTGCAGGAAATCTTATATATGTTTATCTCCTTCAAATACTTGAGAATATTTTATGTTATCGGGAACTGTTGGTCTATATTTGACTTGGACAATTTATTGACTGCTATGATGAGATTTTTGACATGTGCTGGCTGCAAATTCCAGATCATTGGTGAGGATGTTTTGATTTCTAGGGACAAAGATAAGATCATATTATGTGAATGTTTTCAAGAGTTCAAGGGCATCATCCCTATATGCTTCTAATCTAGGATGCTTATCTATGTATTCCCCCTTAATCTTCCTAATAACTAGCTCAGAATCTTCATGGACAGTTATCTTCTTGGCTCCTAATTTCTTCAGTAGTTGTAGCCCTAGGAGGAGTGCCTCATACTCAGCTATGTTATTTGTGCATTGAAAGTTTAGCTTGTATGAGTGACCTTCTGCATGATTGTTTTCTATGTTATGCACCCATATACCTGATCCTGAACCAATTTTTCCACAAGAACCATCAAAACTCATACTCCAAAGAGGTTCAAATTTAGATTTATCATTGGGTTGATCATTGTGGTCTTCATTATGTTGTTTATAGTGGCTGCCACTATGTTTGTCATTGTTTTGTTTTTTATGGTCTCCACTATGTTTGTTGTTATATTTTGTTTGGGAAAACTATTTTGACTGTTCCTCCTCTTTTTCCTCTTCTTGTTTAGCTGATTGCTCATTTTCTGTCACTTGTTCACTAAAGTTTTCATCATTATAAAGGATAAATGAATCAAGATCAGTATGGATGGAATAAAGAGGGGATTTATCTGGCTTTTACTGACTTCTAACCATGTATTTCATGTGAGTTTCCCTATATAGTCTTCTTGGTTGACTAAATACAGGGATGGTAGCATAGGTCATGTCCATTTGGAGGGTGCCTTGGAGTTTACCACCCCATGATATTGAGAGGAGCATGCCATATTTCCATCACTAGGCTCTTGGTTGGTATTTGTGCTAGATTGACACATAGATCTTTGATTAGGCCTAGACATTTAACTCTACTAGAATCAAAAGTGTATAAATCCTTGTATGGTCTAGTTATTTCAAGGCCTAGTCTTTCCATCACTACTTTTGGAATAAGGTTGTATGAAACTCCTGAATCCAACATGGCATTACTGGGAGAATTTTATCATGGACGTTTAAACTGACATAAAAAGGAGGAAAACCTCCCTCTTGAAATTTACCCTCTACTTCAAGTCCGAACAGAAGTTCAGGTTTGTCATCATTTAAATTTACAGAATCAACATTTTATCCTATGTTTAAAGCTTTCAAAATTTGGGATCTATATACATCTTGAGTGGCTAATTCAATGAGAGGAATAGAGATTTTAATCTTGGAAATTTCATTCTCTATATTGAAAGGTGTCTAAGTTTTTGAAATGTTCAAATCAGCCTTTTCAGACATTGTTTTCACAGTAATTTCAGCTTGCTGGTTTTTATTATGAAACTAAGTTAAAATAGTTTTTTTAAGAGCACTAGCTATGTTTCCAGTGCTTCTTTGGTCACCACTATGTTTGGGACTAGGTTCGCTATTTTTTCCTCTATTTTTAACAGAACTTTCAGCGACTGCATTTAAATTTTCTGTTGTCTTCTTAGGAATGTTTTCAGGGATCTCCCTAGCAGAAATTTCAGAGGTTTTTCTTTTGGGAGTGTCTTGGTTTTTCTTACTTCTGAGGTCAGATTGTATGTGTACTTCCATGATGGAATTTTCAAAGCCTTGTTTATAGTCTTCAAATTCTAGGATTTCTTCTTCATGTGGTGTAAATATGCCTTGTTCTTCCTTAGTGAGGAAACCAGTATCCTCATTATTTACTCCCATTAAATTTATGTGATTTTCCTATGTTTCTTCAATCATCCCCTCATCGTCATCATCATAATTTTCTTGGAAATGAGGTCTGATTTGCTGGTCAGGGCCTCTTTGTCTTATTTGAGGGGGGTTTCTTCTAAAGTTTTGGTTTTGGTTCTGATTTTGATTTTTGTTTTGAGGAGCTATTTGGTTTTCTCTACGATAAGCTCTGTCATTTACATTCATACTCTCCATGGATTTTACTAAGTTATCAATCTTTGTATTATATGTGGAGGGGACAGCCTCTTCCCTATATGTGACTCTTTTTTCATTTTTCATTCTAGCTCTCCTGGAAATCAGATTGCCTTCTACACTTACTGCTCCCCTTTTCATGTCTTCTAATGTGAGGGGCTCTCTTTCTCTTAATTGATAAGCCATATCTGGGTCAAAACCATCAGGGAATTTCATTAGAGATAGACCTTGTGGAGGTTTCATTTGTATATGGAAGGAATTATATACACTATTGAACCTAGTGGAGTATTCTTGGACACCCTCTCCAACATTTCTCTTAATGTTTTCATACTCGGATAAAATTTGGAGAGGGTTATTCTTGACTTCCCATTTGTTTAAGAATAATTGATGAAAGGCAGGGAGGTCATTTATGCTATTAGGGGTTAATCCTTTGAACCATTTTCTTGCTTCTCCCCCTAAGCTTTGAGCAAACATTATAAGTTTAACAGTTTCATCATCTATTTATTGTCTATCAAAGAAGTCATTCATTCTGTCCACATGTTGTTGAGTAGTAGTAGAACTACTAGCATCATATAAGGGAATATTGGACTCACAGTGATGGCAGGTCGCCCTGCCAAACCCACATTCTCTTACAAGCTATGCATATAAAAATGCATCCCAAATCTTTGCCCCAAATAATACTCTAAGTCTGGACAATTTCACAACTTTTATATATGGAAGCTAATAACATCTGTTCACGAATTTTTATGGTTTATGAAAACCATACTTCAATACAACCCAAAATTCAATTCTTGCATGCAGAAGCTTTCTCTTTCATTTATAACCTCATGGTTATGAAACCATAGTCAACTTGTCTTATGCATAGAAGCTTTTCCTTTTTTTAAATGTGATTCAAACCATAAGTAAATCCTTTTATCAAAGATTTCTCTCCTTTCATTTATCTTCAAGTGAAAACCTTGTTTAATTCCTTTACTCTAATATGAATCTTGTCTTCATATCAACATTATATATTGGATTATGGCATAATCAAAATACCTTTAACATACTTTACATTAATTACATCCAACATATAGGTATATCTGGCACACAAGGTTTCCACACATCTTCATGATCTACGCTCCTATGGTTTAATACTTATTGACCCATATAAATATCACAATTCTCATCATTTGGTTCTATGGTTTTAAACTCAGTTAAGCCACATACATGTTTATGGCTTACACTTCCATTTCACACTCAATTATCCAAAAGATTAATACGGGCCACAAATTATCAACATACCTCTTCATCCAATGATAACACAGTTCTTTCCCAATTCACACAGATATATGAACAACCTCTGTGTCTTTCCCTTCATTCTAGTACTCATTCTGCACCAAATTTTCCCAACGCTGAAAATGTAACTTGCCATTCGAATTCACATCCCAATTCTGCATCGATTTTAACTCTGCAAAGATAATTCATGAACAAAAAGATCTATTGGTCACTATGCCTTCTTCTGTTGTGATATAACCATTGCCCATTCGACTTTATACACAAAGTCTTGACACAGATATTCACTCAACACAAATTTCTTCAGTGCTGCAATTCAACGACCTTGACAGACTACACTTTTGCAATTCATACAGATGCAAATTCTTCAATGCAATTGCCACAATGTTTTCTCTGCATCCTTGAGATTCATTTTAGCATTTTGTACCTCCATACTTGACTCTGTTTCAAACAAAATGGACTTGAAACACTGCAATCTTCATACACGACATTTCTTTCAATATTCAATCATATTTAAAATGTCTCTGCTTCCATTAAAACTCACTCTTGAACTCTTTATTAACACCCAATCTTCAACGTGGTTCAAGTCTTTTAAACGCATTCAACCTGCGTTACATTTAGTATCAAATGTAAATAACATGACCGGCCTCCAAGTTCTTTGACTAAAATACTAACGCACAACACTTTTACCACGTCTTCGGTCCTATAAAATAAGAATCCCTTCCCAAATGATCTCAATTGGAAACTTCGCTTTTAATTCACAAGTTCAAATCTTTATTCTGGCACCTCTGCAAACACATTACAGTTTCCTCTGCGTTTTAAACTTCAACATGCACTTCTTATACACTCTCTCTCACAGAAACTTAAAATATTCCTCATGCATACAATTCATATATCAAATCCTTAATACAAGATTTTAACCATACATAAATCAATCAATTAATGTGAATAATTCAGAACCAATACTTTCATATAACAAAATGAAATCACTTACAGACTCTTGTCCTTGGCCAGATATTCAAAATCCATGGCCCTTTTAACCACCCATAGACTTACAGAAAAAACCCCTGTCTCCTACCTCTCTCTCTATTCTCTGATCTATTTTGCCTTTGAGGCTTATTAATTTATACAAATTTGGATGAACCAATTTAGGTTCAAATCCCTTTAATAACTCAACAAAGTCCTCAAATATCTCAACACCCCTACAATCTATATTTTATCCCTAAAATCTTGAAACCAAATCTAACTTAGGCTTCATAATTAATTCTTAGATATCTCAAATCTAATTTCTCTCATGTTCTCCAAATCATTTGGGAACATTAACAAATCCTCACAATAATTAATTAAAATCTCTCAAAAATCCCATTAATATTTACATAGAATTAATATTTTCTCACAAACATAAGACCCCCTATGTTTAATAAAATACAAAGTATTTTTTTCAAATCTAATGCCCCTGCATCAGACTCCCAAGGTTGAAAATGATCATGATCTCCTGATCATGTGTTTTAAGTCTTTATCCTTGTCTCCCTGGATCCCACACTTTGTTCTGCAAGTTATCATCAATTTCTGCTGTTTGGTGCTTTTCTCCAGGTCTCCATAGTTTATGCTGCCTAGCTCCACTCGCTGCACTTTCACAATCTGTCTCTGTCTTCATTTTGCTGCCGTTGTTGCTTCTCTTCCTTGCTGATGTCTTCCTCTGAGACACTTTCATCATGATTCTTCTGATTAATTCAATTTCTCTGTCCAATAAATCTTCAGAATTCTGATTTCTTGCTTTAGCTTGCTGAGCTCTGGCTTGCCGAGCTCCTACTGCCACCCAATCATCCTTACCCTCTTGTTTTCTGCAACTGAAAACTTCTTCTCTGCCTTCTCCTATCAGCAATTTACTGGACTGGTACATTGTACACTCTTTTATTCTGTCTTCATCTCTTTGCATCTGCAATTCCCAATTCTGAAATTGAGAATTTTCTTCCTGCACTGAATTTTGATCATTCAACATCATTTCCAGCAACTTAATTTCTTCATTCCATGGATTAGCTAATTCCACAGAATTTTCCTCTTTTTCTTTCATTTGACTTTTTAACTGTGTCAAATGTTCTCCAACACCTGCTATAACACCTGCATTCACAAAAAAATTGTTAAAACAAAAGTCAAAAGGCTTCAATGCCTTACTTTCCTCTGCCAGCACTTCAGTATGTTGTCCTGAATTTTCTTCTTTAATCAGCACATCAGTATGTTGATCCAAACTTTCCAAAGAATTCTCTAAAGAATTCTCAAGACTATCAACTAGTCTTTTTTTCACACCATCTGCCTCCATGATGTTTTCTTGTTTACTGTAATGAACTTTTCCTTCTGCTGCAATCTCCCTATCATACTCTGAATGCTCCAACAAGTATTCCAGCAATGCAATTTCCTTGTGGAACTGCTGAAGCATATCATCATCATGTACCATCCCTGCATTCACACACAAACTTTTAGTTAGAAAATCACAAAGTTCAACAGTCTCAACTATTGGTTTATATACCAGCTCTTCAAGTTGATCCTCTTCTTCATTCTCAAGAACTTCTCCTTGTGCTGTAATAGCTTCAAACATGAATGCATTACTGCTTCCCTCATTCAAGATGCATTCTTTCTCATTGATTTCTGCTCCAGATTATATATCTTCTAAAAGATACCTTCCCATACTTGTGACAGCTTCACAAGATTGCTCATCCTCCTCTGCAAAACCTGTAATCACATTACAATTGTCAGCTACAAAAATACAAGGTTTTACATCATCCAGCTAATCTATATTTTCCCAATAGTTCAAGAATTCATCAATGATATCCTTTTCTGTTTCACCAATTGAAACTTCCACTTTCAACTCAGCTGCTCTGATTTCTGCACAACCCAACTATACATCCATCCTCTGTTCAAGATTTCTCAGCTTTTCTGCTAGCTGCATGTTCATCTGCTACTCTCTCCTCTGTTGTATTCTCTGCCACTTCACTCTCTTTTTCATGAGCCAACCAACTCTCTGGATTTCCTCTATTCTCATCTTCAATTTATTAAACTGTTCCCTGATCTCAGCTAACTCTTTGTCATATTCTGCATCAGTCATCTGCAGCCTTATGCCATTTGTCTTGGCATATTCTTTCCCTTTTCTTCTGATTTGGTCTCTCTCTGAACCTCTGCTCTCTCCTTTATGACTTTCATTAGTCATCTTCTTCTCCATGATTTTCTCACTCATAAGCTGCACCAAGCCTCTGCAATAGCAAGCTCTCCTCCTGCCACTTACCTCACCAATCCTTTCCTCTGGACATGGTCTTTTGGCAAGTACTAGTTCTTCCACTGGAACCTTTTGAGCATTTCTTCATTGCTCCTTCAAGCTTCACTCATCTGCAAATTTTCAGAACACAATTGTCCTATTCATTCAACATCTTTTGAATCTCTTTAGGTTCTACCACATTCACTTAGAATCCTCTATTGGACTCCTTCATCACTGCTCTCAAAGCTATGATCTGCTTCTTTCTGCTGAGACTTCTCCAATATGCCTGCAAACCAAATTCTTCAAGCATAACCTTCAAACCAGAGTTAAATAATACCTGTCAGCTCTCCTTAAAGATTTTGTATAATCTTGCTTCACTTCTTCAACTGCACTGCATCTCTGTGCTGCAATCTTCATTAATTTCAAAAGCTGATATTTATTCATCACATGCATTAAATCAAAAACTTGAACCTTCAAACAGAGCTATTCCAGCTCTGATACCACTTGATGGCAGGTCGCCCTGCCAAACCCACATTCTCTTACAAGCTATGCATATAAAAATTCATCCCAAATATTTTCCCCAAATAATACTCTAAGTCTAGATAATTTCACAACTTTTACATACGGAAGCTAATAACATATATTCACGAATTTTTATGGTTTATGAAAACCATACTTCAATACAACCCAAAATTCAATTCTTGCATGCGGAAGCTTTCTCTTTCATTTATAACCTCATGGTTATGAAACCATAGTCAACTTGTCTTATGCGTAGAAGCTTTTCCTTTTTTTAAATGTGATTTAAACCATAAGTAAATCCTTTTATCAAAGATTTCTCTCCTTTCATTTATCTTCAAGTGAAAACCTTGTTTAATTCCTTTACTCTAATATGAATCTTGTCTTCATATCAACATTATATATTGGATTATGGCATAATCAAAATACCTTTAACATACTTTACTTTAATTAAATCCAACATTTATGTATATCTGGCACACAAGGTTTCCACACATCTTCATGATCTATGCTCCTATGGTTTAATACTTATTGACCCATATAAATATCACAATTATCATCATTTGGTTCTATGGTTTTAAACTCAGTTAAGCCACATACATGTTTATGGCTTACACTTCCATTTCACACTCAATTATCCAAAATATTAATACGGGCCACAAAATATCAACATACCTCTTCATCCAATGATAACGTAGTTCTTTCCAGATTCACACAAATATATCAACAACCTCTGCGTCTTTCCCTTTATTCTGGTACTCATTCTACACCAAATTTTCCCAACGCTGAAAATGTAACTTGCCATTCGAATTCACATCCCAATTCTACATCGATTTTAACTCTGCAAAGATAATTCATGAATGAAATTATCTATAGGTCACTGTACCTTCTTCTGATGTGATACAACCATTGCTCATTCGACTTTATACACAAATTCTTCACACAGATATTCACTCAACACAAATTTCTTCAGTGCTGCAATTCAACGACCTTGCCAGACTGCACTTCTGCAATTCATACAGATGCAAATTCTTCAACGCAATTGCCACAACGTTTTCTCTGTGTCCTTGAGATTCATTTCAGCATTTTGTAACTCCATCTTTGACTCTGTTTCAAACAAAATGTACAAGCAACGCTGCAATCTGCATACACGGTGTTTCTTTCAATATTCAAATAGAATTAAAATGCCTCTGCTTCCATTACAATTTTCTCTTGAACTCTTTATTAACACCCAATATTCAATGTTGTTCAAGTCTTTTAAATGCATTCAACCTGCATTACATTTAGTATCAAATGTAAATAACATGAAAGGCCTCCAAGTTCTTTGACTAAAATAGTAACGCACAGCACTTTTACCATCTCTTCGATCCTGTAAAATAAGAATCCCTTCCCTCATGATCTCAATTGGAAACTTTGCTTTTAATTCACAGGTTCAAATCTTTAATCAGGCACCTCTGCAAACACATTACAGTTTCCTCTGCATTTTCAAAAATCGTGCCTTTGAACCTCATCGTTTTGTCTTCATACCATAATTTGATTGCATACTATTTGATGCCTTCGATTCAACAATTTATTCATATTCCAGAACATAAATCGATATTAAAATTGATTCTTCCCTCGTATACAGAATACCATTTAAATTCATGCACTGAAACGTGAATTCATAAAAACATTTTATTTCCATCGATCCTTCACCAACAAGATCAAACCCTCGTCGACTCTCTATTTTGGGCTTCAATACAAAAACAATTATTGATTATACAAATCGAAACCAACAAGTTTTTTACACAGTTTCACCATTTCAATCCTTAACATATAACTTCAACATGCACTTCTTATACACTCTCTCTCACAGAAACTTAAAATATTCCTCATGCATACAATTCATATATCAAATCCTTAACACAGGATTTTAACCATACATAAATCAATCAATTAATGCGCATAATTCAGAACCAATAATTTCATATAACAAAATGAAATCACTTATAGACTCTTGTCCTTCGCTAGATATTCAAAATCCATGGCCCTTTTAACCGCCTGTAGACTTACAGTAAAAACCCCTATCTCCTACCTCTCTCTCTATTCTCTGATCTATTTTGCCTTTGAGGCTTATTAATTTATACAAATTTGGATGAACCAATTTAGGTTCAAATCCCTTTAATAACTCAACAAAGTCCTCAAATATCTCAACACCCCTACAATCTAGATTTTATCCCTAAAATCTTGAAACCAAATCTAACATAGGCTTCATAATTAATTCTTAGATATCTCAAATATAATTTCTCTCATATTCTTCAAATCATTTGGGAACATTAAAAAATCCTCACAATAATTAATTAAAATCTCTCAAAAATCCCATTAATATTTACATAAAATTAATATTTTCTCACAAACATAAGACCCCCTATGTTTAATAAAAATACAAAGTATTTTTTTCGAATCTAATGCCCCTGCATCAGACTCCCATGGTTGAAAATGATCATGATCTCCTGATCATGTGTTTTAAGTCTTTATCCTTGTCTCCCTAGATCCCACACTTTGTTATGCAAGTTATCATCAATTTCTGTTGTTTGGTGCTTTTCTCTAGGTCTCCATAGTTTATGCTGCCTAGATCCACTGGCTACACTTTCACAATCTGTCTCTGTCTTCATTTTGCTGCTGTTGTTTCTTCTCTTCCTTGCTGATGTCTTCCTCTGAGACACTTTCATCATGATTCTTCTGATTAATTCAATTTCCATGTCCAGTAAATCTTCAGACCGCTGATTTCTTGCTTTAGCTTGCTGAGCTCTAGCTTGCCGAGCTCCTACTGCCACCTAATCATCCTTACCCTCTTGTTTTCTACAACTAAAAAATTCTTCTCTGCCTTCTCCTATTAGCAATTTACTGGACTGGTGCATTGTACACTCTTTTCTGCTATCTTCATCTCTTTGCATCTGCAATTCCCAATTCTGAAATTGAGAATTTTCTTCCTGCACTGAATTTTGATCATTCAACATCATTTCCAGCAACTCAATTTCTTCATTCCATGGATTAGATAATTCCACAGAATTTTCCTCTTTTTCTTTCATTTGACTGTTTAACTGTGTCAAATTTTCTCCAACACCTGAAATAACACCTGCATTCACAAAACAATTTTTAAAACAAAAGTCATAAGGCCTCGATGCCTTACTTTCCTCTGCCAGCACTTCAGTATGTTGTCCTGAATTTTCTTCTTTAATCAGCACATCAGTATGTTGATCCAAACTTTCCAAAGAATTCTCTGAAGAATTCTCAAGACAATCAACTAGTCTTCTTTTCACACCATCTGCCTCCATGATGTTTTCTTTTTTACTGTAATGAACTTTTCTTTCTGCTGCAATCTCGCTATCATACTCTGAATGCTCCAACAAGTATTCCAGCAATGCAATTTCCTTGTGGCATTGCTGAAGCATATGATCATCATGTACCATCCCTGCATTCACACACAAACTTTCAGTTTGAAAATCACAAAGTTTAATAGTCTCAACTGTTGGTTTATATACCAGCTCTTCAAGTTGATCCTCTTCTTCATTAGCAAGAACTTCTCCTTGTGCTGTAATAGCTTAAAACATGAATGCATTACTGATTCCCTCATTCAAGATGAATTCTTTCTCATTACTTTCTGCTCCAGAGTATATATCTTCTGAAAGATACCTTCCCATACTTGTGACAGCTTCACAAGAGTGCTCATCCTCCTCTGCAAAACTTGTAATCACATTACAATTGTCAGCTACAAAATACAAGATTTTACATCATCCAGCTGATCTAAATTTTCCCAATAGTTCAAGAATTCATCAATGATCTCCTCTTCTATTTCACCAATTGAAACTTCCACTTTCAACTCAGCCACTCTGAGTTTTGCACAACCCAACTATACATCCATCCTCTATTCAAGCTTTCTCAACTTTTCTGCTAACTGCATGTTCATCTGCTGCTCTCTCTTCTATTGTAGTCTTTTCCACTTCACTCTCTTCTTCATGAGCCAACCAACTCTTTGGCTTTCCTCTATTCTCATCTTCGGTTTATTAAATTGTTCCCTGATCTCAGCTAACTCTTTTTCATATTCTGCATCAGTCATCTGCAGCCTTATGCCATTTGTCTTGGCATCTTCTTTCCCTTTTCTTCTAATGTGGTCTCTCTCTGAACCTCTGCTCTCTCCTTTATGACTTTCAGTAGTCATCTTCTTGTCCAAGAGTTTCTCACTCATAAGCTGCACAAAGCCTCTGCAATAGCAAGCTCTCCTACTGCCACTTACCTCACCAATCCTTTCCTCTGGATCTGGTCTTTTGGCAAGCACTAGTTCTTCTGCTGGAACCTTTTGAGCATTTCTTCATTGCTCCTTCAAGCTTCACTCATCTGCAACTTTTCAGAACATAATTGTCCTATTCATTCAACATCTGTTGAATCTCTTTAGGTTCTGCCACATTCACGTAGAATCCTCTGTTGGACTCCTCCATCACTGCTCTCAAAGCTGTGATTTGCTTCTTTCTGTTGAGACTTCTCCAATATGCCTGCAAACCAAATTCTTCAAGCATAACCTTCAAACCAGAGTTAAATAATACCTATCAGCTCTCCTTCAAGATTTTGTATAATCTTGCTTCACTTCTTCAACTGCACTGCATCTCTGTGCTGCAATCTTCATTAATTTCAAAAGCTGATATTTATTCATCACATGCATTAAATCAAAAAATTGAACCTTCACACAGAGCTATTCCAGCTCTGATACCACTTGATGGCAGGTCGCCCTGCCAAACCCACACTCTCTTACAAGCCATGCATATAAAAATGCATCCAAAATCTTTGCCCCAAATAAGACTCTAGGTCTGGACAATTTCACAACTTTTACATATGGAAGCTAATAGCATTTGTTCACGAATTTGTATGGTTTATGAAAACCATACTTCAATACAGCCAAAAATTCAATTCTTGCATGCGGAAGCTTTCTCTTTCATTTATAACGTCATGGTTATGAAACCATAGTCAACTTGTCTTATGTGTAGAAGCTTTTCCTTTTTTTAAATGTGATTTAAACCATAAGTAAATCCTTTTATCAAAGATTTCTCTCCTTTCATTTATCTTCAAGTGAAAACCTTGTTTAATTCCTTTACTCTAATATGAATCTTGTCTTCATATCAACATTATATATTGGATTATGGCATAATCAAAATACCCTTAACATACTTTACATTAATTAAATCTAACATATATGTATATCTGGTACACAAGGTTTCCACACATCTTAATGATCTATGCTCTTATGGTTTAATACTTATTGACCCATATAAATATCACAATTCTAATCATTTGGTTCTATGGTTTTAAACTCAGTTAAGCCACATACATGTTTATGGCTTACACTTCCATTTCACACTCAATTATCCAAAAGATTAATACGGGCCACAGATTATCAACATACCTCTTCATCCAATGATAACGCAGTTCTTTCCCAATTCACACAGATATATCAACAACCTCTGCGTCTTTCCCTTCATTCTGGTACTCACTCTGCACCAAATTTTCCCAATGCTGAAAATGTAACTTGCCATTCGAATTCACATCCCAATTTTGCATCAATTTTAACTCTACAAAGATATTCCATGAACGAAAAGATCTACAGGTCATTGTGACTTCTTCTGCTGTGATATAACCATTGCTCATTCGACTTTATACACAAATTCTTCACACAGATATTCACTCAACACAAATTTCTTCAGCGCTGCATTTCAACGACCTTGCCAGACTACACTTCTGCAATTCATACAAATGCAAATTATTCAATGCAATTGCCACAACATTTTCTCTACGTCCTTGAGATTCATTTCAGCATTTTGTAACTCCATCTTTGACTCTGTTTCAAACAAAAGGGACAGGCAACGCTACAATCTTCATACACGACGTTTCTTTCAATATTCAAAGAGAATTAAAATGCCTCTGCTTCCATTACAACTCGCTCTTGAACTCTTTATTAACACCCAATATTCAACATTGTTCAAATCTTTTAAACACATTCAACTTGCATTACATTTAGTATCAAACGTAAATAACATGACCGGCCTCCATGTTATTTGACTAAAATACTAACGCACAACACTTTTACCGCCTCTTCGATCCTATAAAATAAGAATCCCTTCCATCATGATCTCAATTGGAAACTTCGCTTTTAATTCACAGGTTCAAATATTTAATCAGGAACCTCTGTAAACACATCACAGTTTCCTCTGAATTTTCAAAAACCGTGCCTTTGAACCTCATCGTTTTGTCTTCATGCCATCACTTGATTGCATACTATTCAATGCCTTCGATTTAGAAATTTATTCAGATTCCAAAACATAAATCGATATTAAAATCGATTCTTTCCTCGTATACAGAATACCATTTAAATTCATGCACTGAAACATGAATTCATAAAAACATTTAATTTCCATCGATCCTTCACCAACAGGATCAAACCCTAGTCGGATCTCTGTTTTGGGCTTCAATACAAAAACAGTTATCGATTATACAAATCGAAACCAACAAGTTTTTTACACAGTTTCACCATTTCAATCCTTAACATAGAACTTCAACATGCGCTTCTTATACACTCTCTCTCACAGAAACTTAAAATATTCCTCATGCATACAATTCATACATCAAATCCTTAACACAGGATTTTAACCATACATAAATCAATCAATTAATGTGCATTATTCAGAACCAATACTTTCATATAACAAAATGAAATCACTTACAGACTCTTGTCCTTGGCCAGATATTCAAAATCCATGGCCCTTTTAACCGCCCGTAGACTTACAGGAAAAACCCCTGTCTCCTACCTCTCTCTCTATTCTCTGATCTATTTTGCCTTTGAGGCTTATTAATTTATACAAATTTGGATGAACCAATTTAGGTTCAAATCCCTTTAATAACTCAACAAAGTCCTCAAAATCTCAACACCCCTACAGTCTATATTTTATCCCTAAAATCTTGAAACCAAGTCTAACTTAGGCTTCATAATTAATTCTTAGATATCTCAAATCTAATTTATCTCATGTTCTCCAAATAATTTGGGAACATTAACAAATACTCACAATAATTAATTAAAATCTCTCAAAAATCCCATTAATATTTACATAAAATTAATATTTTCTCACAAACATATGACCCCCTATGTTTAATAAAATACAAAGTATTTTTTTCGAATCTAATGCCCCTGCCTCAGACTCCCAAGGTTGAAAATGATCATGATATCCTAATCATGTGTTTTAAGTCTTTATCCTTGTCACCCTGGATCCCACACTTTGTTCTGCAAGTTATCATCAATTTCTTTTGTTTGGTGCTTTTCTCCAGGTCTCCATAGTTTATGCTGCCTAGCTCCATTGGCTGCACTTTCACAATCTGTCTCTGTCTTCATTTTGCTACTGTTTTTGCTTCTCTTCCTTGTTGATGTCTTCCTCTGAGACACTTTCATCGTGATTCTTCTGGTTAATTCAATTTCTTTGTCCAATAAATCTTTAAACTGTTGATTTCTTGCTTTAGCTTGCTGAGCTCTGGCTTGCCAAGCTCCTACTGCCACCCAATCATCCTTACCCTCTTGTTTTCTACAACTAAAAACTTCTTCTCTGCCTTCTCCTATCAGCAATTTACTGTACTGGTGCATTGTACACTCCTTTCTGCTGTCTTCATCTCTTTGCATCTGCAATTCCCAATTCTGAAATTGAGAATTTTCTTCCTGCACTGAATTTTGATCATTCAGCATCATTTCCAGCAACTTAATTTATTCATTCCATGGATTAGATAATTCCACACAATTTTTCTCTTTTTCTTTCATTTGATTGTTTAACTGTGTCAAATGTTCTCCAACACCTGCAATAACACCTACATTCACAAAACAATTGTTAAAAAAAAAGTCATAATGCCCCAGTGCCTTAATTTCCTCTGCCAGCACTTCAGTATGTTGTCCTGAATTTTCTTCTTTAATCAGCACATCAGTATGTTGATCCAAAATTTCCAAAGAATTCTTTGAAGAATTCTCAAGACTATCAACTAGTATTCTTTTCACACCATCTGCCTCCATGATGTTTTCTTGTTTACTGTAATGAACTTTTCCTTCTGCTGCAATCTCCCTATCATACTCTGAATGCTCCAACAAGTATTCTAGAAATGCAATTTCCTTGTGGCATTGCTGAAGCATATCATCATCATGTACCATCCCTGCATTCACACACAAAATTTCAGTTTCAAAATCACAAAGTTCAACAGTCTCAACTGTTGGTTTCTATACCAGCTCTTCAAGCTGATGCTCTTCTTCATTCATAAGAACTTCTCCTTGTGCTGTAATATCTTCAAACATGAATGCATTACTGCTTCCCTCATTCAAGAGGCATTCTTTCTCATTGCTTTCTACTCTAGAGTATATATCTTCTGAAAGATACCTACCCATACTTGTGACAACTTCACAAGATTGCTCATCCTCCTCTACAAAACCTGTAATCACATTACAATTGTCAGCTACAAAAATACAAGGTTTTACATCATCCCGCTGATCTGGATTTACCCAATAGTTCAAGAATTAATCAATGATATCCTCTTCTGTTTCACCAATTGAAACTTCCACTTTCAACTCAGCCGCTCTGAGTTCTGCACAACCCAACTGTACATCCATCCTCTGTTCAAGCTTTCTCAACTTTTCTGCTAACTACATGTTCATCTGCTGCTCTCTCTTCTATTGTAGTCTCTGCCACTTCACTCTCTTCTTCATGAGCCAACAAAATCTCTAGCTTTACTCTATTCTCATCTTCAGTTTATTAAACTGTTCCCTGATCTCAACTAAATCTTTGTCATATTATGCATCAGTCATCTACAGCCTTATGCCATTTTTCTTGGTATCTTCTTTCTCTTTTCTTCTGATGTGGTCTCTCTCTGAACCTCTACTCTCTTCTTTATGAATTTAAGTAGTCATCTTCTTCTCCATGAGTTTCCCACTCATAAGCTGCACCAAGCCTCTGCAATAGCAAGCTCTCCTGCTACCACTTACCTCACCAATCCTTTCCTCTGGATCTGGTCTTTTGGCAAGTATTGGTTCTTCTGTTGCAACCTTTTGAGAATTTCTTCATTACTCCTTCAAGCTTCACTAATTTTCAACTTTTCATAACACAATTGTCCTATTCATTCAACATATTTTGAATCTCTTTAGGTTCTGCCACATTCACTTAGAATCCTCTATTGGACTCCTTCATCACTTCTCTCAAAGCTGTGATCTGCTTCTTTCTGCTGAGACTTCTCCAATATGCCTGCAAACCAAATTATTCAAGCATAACCTTCAAACTAGAGTTAAACAATACCTGTCAGCTCTCCTTCGAGATTCTGTATAATCTTGCTTCACTTCTTCAACTGCACTGCATCTCTGTGCTGCAATCTTCATTAATTTCAAAAGCTGATATTTATTCATCACATGCATTAAATCAAAAACTTGAACCTTCACACGAAGCTATTCCAGGTCGCCCTGCCAAACCCACATCTCTTACAAGTTATGCATATAAAAATGCATCCCAAATATTTGCCCCAAATAAGACTCTAAGTTTGGACAATTTCACAACTTTTACATACAGAAGCTAATAGCATTTGTTCACGAATTTTTATGTTTTATGAAAACCATACTTCAATACAACCCAAAATTCAATTCTTGCATGCGGAAGCTTTCTCTTTTATTTATAACCTCATGGTTATGAAACCATAGTCAACTTGTCTTATGCATAGAAGCTTTTCCTTTTTTGAAATGTGATTTAAACCATAAGTAAATCCTTTTATCAAAGATTTCTCTCCTTTCATTTATCTCCAAGTGAAAACCTTGTTTAATTCCTTTACTCTAATATGAATCTTGTCTTCATATGAACATTATATACTGGATTATGGCATAATCAAAATACCTTTAACATACTTTACATTAATTAAATCCAACATATATGTATATCTGGCACACAAGGTTTCCACACATCTTCATGATCTACGCTTCTATGGTTTAATACTTATTGACCCATATAAATATCACAATTCTAATCATTTGGTTCTATGGTTTTAACCTAAATTAAGCCACATACATGTTTATGGCTTATACTTCCATTTCACACTCAATTATCCAAAAGATTAATACGGGCTACATGTAGAAATTTGAATAACTGTTAAATTATTCACCGAGATTATCCTGATCACACACTATTTGAGCTTCATGCATAATACATAACCTCTTCTACTATTGATCATTAATTGCAGAAATATAAACAATCACATGTGCACATTAAAACCATAAACAATCACACATATAAAAACAGTATTTATGGGAAAGCTTAAAGATGAAAACCCCCAACTATTTGTATATTATAATGATATAGATCATGTAACAATCATTGTACAAACTCCTCACAAGCTCTCAGTACAATCTCCAATTGTTACACACTACAAAAGCTCAGATCTAACAAAACACATGCTCCAATCTGCTCCGCATGTTAGCCTTCCTCTACTACGCAATCCAAGATGAATAATTTCCCAATCTGAGTTCGAATCCACCTAGTATGCACTGCGCAATCCTCATTGGCATCTCCACTAAGTTCTGGATGCAATCAATGCATCACTATAGTCACAACTGATAGTCACACTTGCTCTTTCACCTATCTCTCCACTGGTCTCCACTGAAACTGCCATGCACTGTAGTTAACTGATGTATTATTTAGTTTATTAATTAGTTATTATTTAGTGAATTAATTAAATAATTAATTCACACAACTCTCACTAGTGTATCAATCGGTTAGAGTAGATACAACTAGCTCAACTATGTTTAATTGAGTTAACTTAATACAACTTTCACTAACTACCTCGATCACTCCACCAAACTCTTGTCTTTGAGTTCTAAGCGATCTCACGTGACAAACTCCCACTAAACCCTCAGGAATAGCATAATTCCTTCTTTCAGCTGCATGTGCCACATCTGTGCACTTAACTGAAGTGCTCCAAGAGGATAAGATAATGTTTAGAGTCCAAATATTATTAAGAGCTAATAATATTTGACATTTCTATTTTTAGACTGGAAATATAAAAAATAGATTATGCCCAGTATGTAAAAAATAGAAGTCCATCTATTTTTTCCGACTTGACCAACCATCCACAAATAGCATCCTGCAACTCATAAAACATGATCCATATGTCTAAAAATAGACATAATCTAAAAATAGACTTTCCGCCAAAAATAGCCTACGGGCCCACTTAGTGAAGGCGAATTCTTTCCACTAAGCTCATCATCTTTTTGCATTCTCAACACTCCCTCTCAACAAGATATGGATTATCTACAACCCCTATCCTGCCTCTGTGGTATTCGAATTTTCTCTTGGTGAGCGCCTTCGTCAATATATCAGCATCCTGATCCTCCGTAGGAATGTATGAAAGTAACATGACCTTCCGCTGCACACAATCTCTGATATGATGATACCGGATGTCAATGTGTTTAGATCTATCATGAAATACTGGATTAACCGAGAGTTTGATGCAACTCTGATTATCACAATATATCACAGTAGGATCTAAGTGTGAACCGAACAACCCGACCAGGATCTTCCTCATCCATATAGCCTCACATGTAGCCAAACTTGCTGCCATATGCTAAGCCTCTACTGAATTGAGCTGCCAACGGTCTACCGCGTTCTTGTGCCAAGAAGCGACGCAGCCGACCCGATGCGAAAATCCCCTCCCAGGATGTACTCTTTTGTCTGACGGGCTCCTGATTGCATCAAGTAAACACACAGCTTCACCTCATCCAACTGTCTATACCACAATCCATATCCTGATGTGCCTCTGAGATATCTCAATACATGCTTCCCATCTTCCAAAAGAGCTTGGTAGGATTAACCATAGCTTGTCAAAGTTGGTTAACTACATAGCATATGTTGGGTCATGTATTGACCAGATACATAAGCGACCCCACCAACTGTCGATAAACAGTGGCATCCACTACCTCTGTTGAAGTAGCATCCTCCTTCCTCCATCCACCAGGAAGAGGAGTATCAATAGGCTTGTAGCCATGCATGTTGAACTTATCTAGTATCTCCCGGGCATACTTACCTTGAGAAACAAACAGTCCACCACTGCGCTGCCAAATTTCCAATCCCAGGAAATAATGAAGGAGGCCCAAGTCCTTCATCTCAAACTCTTTTGCAAGATCCTCCTTGCATGAGAGTATCAACAGCTCATCACCTGTCAAAATCAAATCATCTACATAAAGTACAATGATCGAAAACTTACCCTCCACCAAAATCTGGTATAGGTTAGTATCCGCCTCACTCTTGGAGAATCCGTCCGGTGGCTCTTGTCTGCTCATGTGTACCAAACACCAGTGCTTGTTTCAACTTATCTGACGCTCTCTTGAGCACTGCACACATGCGACTGTTCTTCCGGGAATCTCCAAAACGCCGGGCTACTCTATGTACACCTCACCTCCTCAATGACTCCATTGAGAATGTGTCACATCCATCTGATGAATGTGCCACCCCATCTGCGCTGAGAGAGTAAGAATCGTCCGTATGGAAGAATACCTTGCGACAGGTGCAAAGGTCTCCTCATAATCGATCCCCTCTATCTGTGAAAAGCCTCGGGAAACAAATCTTGCCTTGTACTTCTCCACACTCCTGTCAACTGCCTGCTTCACTTTGTAGATCCATCTCGAACCCACCATTGATTTCCCCTCCGGCCTTGGGACAATCTCCCATGCACCGTTTCTGACAATCGAATCATACTTTTCCACCATGGCATCTACCCATGTGGGATCCTCCATAGCTTCCTTGAAAGAGGATGGCTCTGTCACGATACACTTGCTCACAAGAGCCATGTATCCAGTGTACCGATCAGGTGATTGTCTCTTTCTACGCTGCGCTGTAGGTGCTCCTACAACCTTATCTGCATCTTGAGCCAATCGCTCAGCTTCTATAGTGCGCTTCCGCCCTCTGATGGTTGGCGCTGCTTGAGTGGTCTCTTCCACTCCATGAACCTCCTCTTGTGGTTGATCCACATCCTCGGGCTCATCCTTAGGAACTAATAGCTCCTCATCTACATGCAAGTGTGGCTCCCTCTCAAGCGAACACTTCATGGCTTTCTCCTCCTAAAATTTGATATCCCATCGCACAACAGTCTTGCGACTGTCTGGAAAATACACACGATAGTTGTGGGGCGTATCAGTGTACCCCAAAAATATCCAAACCTCTGCGGTCGGCTCCAGCTTCTTCCTGTCATCCTTAGTCACATGAATGTAAACAGGTGAACCAAAAATCCTCAAATGGGAAATATGAGGCTTCTTACCAGAAAACGCCTCCTCGGGTGTACTCATGCCAAGTATCTTGTGAGGACAACAGTTCTACACATATACTGTAGTATTTCATGCCTCCGCCCACAAGTAAATGGGTAGGCCCTGATCATGCAACATCGCACCGCGTAGGCACCCCGATCGTTCTATTCTTGGCTAAACCTTCGTTAACACGACGGGTTGAGGTGCTATGAGCTCATATTTCAAATTCTTTTACCGTGCGCAGGGAGTGTTAAATTTGTGAGAGATGAATTCACCACCATTGTCACTCTAAGAGCTTGAGCCTTCTTTGCTTCCCCAATTCTTTCTCAACCGGTGCAACGGGCTTTCATGAAGAAGATCCAGCACTTCCGAGAAAAATCGTCAACAAAGATCACATAGTACCTGTGCTTTCCTGTCGAAGCTACTGAGAAAGGTCCACACACGTCTGTGTGAATTCTCTCAAGGATCATCATGGCGTGACTATCCTTCTCGTGAAAGGTGGCTTTCAAAAATTTTCCCAAGGTACATCCCTTGCAACGTGTTGCGCAAGGCGCCGCCAAGGCTTCGATGCATCTGCTGCAGTATCTTCAAAGCTCCCTGGTGAAGGTGGCCCAATCTCCGATGCCACAACTCGCCATCATCCCGGCTCACCACTCCTTCTGCCTTGCTTGCCATTGCTGTGCAGCCGTCTACCTGCAATTGATAAAGGTTCTTAACTCGAACCCCTATCCTCCGGGTCTCACCAGTTGCCTTACTGCGCAGGAAAGCCTTTCCCTCGCTAAAGACAACATCATATCCTTTGTCTTCTAACATCGCCACAGAGATAAGATTCTTCTTCAATCCTGGAACATGCATCACTTCCTTCAATACGAAGGGTTTACCAGACTCCCTCTCAAAGGAAATGGTACCGATACCGGTCGCACTGTATCTACCATCATCGCCCATCTCGATGTGCACTCCAAGATCTTTCTCATCCGGATAAGGTAAACAATCTTGATCTTGTCATCGGAAAGGCACCCCTTTGTCCGGAAACCACACTGAACCCATCATACTTGAGACCAAGCATGTGATCAGCGAAAAATATAGCTCAAAATATGAGGCTAAGGCCTCTCCAGCTGCAGATCCAGCAGCCTGCTTATTTTTCTTCTTCTGTGGACAATTAGTGGCGTAATGTCCGTGTTGGTGACAGTGAAAGCACTTCACCTTGGACATGTCATGCTTCTTGCCTTTCGCACCGGATTGAGAAGCATTCTTCTTGCTCTTCCCCTTCTTTGCTTTGGCAACAAAGCACAATTCTTGCTCTTCATCGGAAGTTCATGATGAAGATTCATCTGATACTCACTTGCTTATCTCCTCTTGCACAAGATCCGACCAAAGTTGCTCCCATCCTGGCAATTTCTCCCGACCATTGACAGAGTCCTGATAGGAATGCCAACTCTTCGGAAGCCCAAGGAGAGCCAAGCTCACCAAGTCCTCGTCATCAACAGTAACCCCCACACTTCCCAACTCATCCCTGCATTGGATGAACTTCGTGAGGTACTTGGGCATACTATCGCCTTTCTCCATCTTTATGTTCCTGAGTTTATCCTTGAGCGCCAACTTCCTCTGGTCGCTCTTGCTTTGAAATAAATCTGTCAAAGCTTTCCACATCAAGAATGGAGAAGCCTTACCATGAAGGCTGGATACTATGTGATCCTTCACGCCCTCCAACATAATCCTTTGACACTTTGATGTCTTCTTTTGCCATGCGTAAAGTATGACAACATCACTAGAAGTAGGCTTTGGAATTTCTGCATCTATGAACTCCTTCAACCCATTGTCATCCAGCACCACCTCCATCCTGTTCTTCCATGAAATATAATTCAAGCTGCCCTCGAAGACCTCGTCATCCAGATTGAAAGACATCTCAACTTGACATGAAAACAACTGCCGCAATTCAGATTCCACACGGCCCGCAAAACTCGGCTACTTCAATGGGCGCAAATGCTCAATGATCAATATTCTCGTCCATATGTAAATCTTAATAACTGTTAAATTATTCACCGAGATTATCCTGATCACACACTATTTGAGCTTCATGCATAATACATAACCTCTTCTACTATTGATCATTAATTGCGGAAATATAAACAATCACACATATAAACACAGTATTTATGGGAAAGCTTAAAGCTGAAAACCCCCAACTATCTATATATTATAATGATAGAGATCATGTAACAATCATTGTACAAACTCCTCACAAGCTCTCAGTACAATATCCAATTGTTACACACTACACAAGCTCAGATCTAGCAAAACACATGCTCCAATCTGCTCCACCTGCTAGCCTGCCTCTACTGTGAAATCCAAGAGAATAATGGCCCAATCTGAGTTTGAATCCATCTAGTATGCACTACGCAATCCTCATTGGCATCTTCATCATTGTGTGGTGCAAACTCATGCACCAGTATAGTCACAACTGATAGTCACACTGGTCTTTCACCTACCTCTTCACTGGTCTCCACTGAAACTGTCCATGCACTGAAGTTAACTGATGTATTTTTTAGTTGATTTATGATTTAATAATTAGTGAATTAATAATTAATTCACACCACTCTCACTAGTGTATCAATCGGTTAGACTAGATGCAACTGTAATATTTTTGCATTAGCGAGTTAAACAATACTCTCCACTAACTTCCTCAATCAACTCCACCAAACCTACTGTCACGAGTTCATGGAAATCTCATACGATAGCTCCACTAAACCACTAGATAATAATTCATATCGTTTTCTTTTGTCTGTGCATATTTAGTACCCAAGAGGATAAGATAATGTTTAGAGTCCAAATATTATTAAGAGCTAATAATATTCGACATATCTATTTTTAGACTGGCAATCTAAAAATAGATTCCGCCCAGTATGTCTAAAAATAGAAGTCCATCTATTTTTTCCAACTTGACTAACCATCCACAAATAGCATCCTGCAACTCATAGAACATGATCCATATGTCTAAAAATAGACATAATATAAAAATAGACTTTGCGCCAAAAATAGCATGCGGGCCCACTTAATGAAGGCGACTTCTTTCCACTAAGCTCATCATCTTGTTGCATTCTCAACACCACAAATTATCAACATACCTCTTCATCCAATGATAACGTAGTTATTTCCCAATTCACACAGATTTATCAACAACCTCTGTGTCTTTCCCTTCATTCTGGTACTCATTCTGAACCAAATTTTCCCAACGCTGAAAATATAACTTGCCATTCGAATTCACATCCCAATTTTGCATCGATTTTAACTCTGCAAAGATAATTCATGAACGAAAAGATCTATAGGTCACTGTGCCTTCTTCTGTTATGATATAACCATTTCTCATTCGACTTTATACACAGATTCTTCACACAGATATTCACTCAACACAAATTTCTTCAGCGCTGCAATTCAACGACCTTGCCAGACTACATTTATGCAATTCATATAGATGCAAATTATTCAACGCAATTGCCACAACTTGTTCTCTGCATCCTTGAGATTCATTTCAGCATTTTGTAACTCCATCTTTGACTCTGTTTCAAACAAAACAGATAGGCAACGCTGCAATATTCATACACGGCGTTTCTTTCAATATTAAAACAGAATTAAAATGCCTCTGCTTCCATTACAACTCACTCTTGAACTCTTTATTAACACCCAATCTTCAACGTTGTTCAAGTATTTTAAACAAATTCAACCTGCGTTACATTTAGTATCAAACATAAATAACATGATCAACCTCCAAGTTCTTTGACTGAAATACTAACGCACAACACTTTTACCGCCTCTTCAGTCCTATAAAATAAGATTAATCCCTTCCATCGTGATCTTAATTAGAAACTTCGCTTTTAATTCACAGGTTCAAATCTTTAATCCGGCACCTCTGCAAACACATTACATTTTCCTCTGCGTTTTCAAAAACCTTGCCTTTGAACCTCATCGTTTTGTCTTCATACCATCATTTTATTGCATACTATTCGATGCCTTCGATTCAGAAATTTATTCAGATTCCAAAACATAAATCGATATTAAAATCGATTCTTCCCTCATATACAAAATACCATTTAAATTCATGCACTAAAACATGAATTCATAAAAACATTTAATTTCCATCGATCCTTCACCAACAGGATCAAACCCTCGTCGACTCTCTGTTGTGGGCTTCAATACAAAAACAGTTATCGATTATACAAATCGAAACCAACAAGTTTTTTACACAGTTTCACCATTTCAATCCTTAACATATAACTTCACCATGCGCTTCTTATACACTCTCTCTCACAGAAACTTAAAATATTCCTCATGCATAAAATTCATATATCAAATCCTTAACACATGATTTTAGCCATACATAAATCAATCAATTAATGCGCATAATTCAGAACCAATACTTTCATACAACAAAATGAAATCACTTAGAGACTCTTGTCCTTGGCCAGATATTCAAAATCCATGGCCCTTTTAACCGCCCATAGACTTACAGGAAAAACCCCTATCTCCTACCTCTCTCTCTATTCTCTGATCTATTTTTCCTTTGAGGCTTATTAATTTATACAAATTTGGATGAACCAATTTAGGTTCAAATCCCTTTAATAACTCAACAAAGTCCTCAAATATCTCAACACTCCTACAATCTAGATTTTATCCCTAAAATCTTGAAACCAAATCTAACTTAGGCTTCATAATTAATTCTTAGATATCTCAAATCTAATTTCTCTCATGTTCTCCAAATCATTTGGGAACGTTAACAAATCCTCACAATAATTAATTAAAATCTCTCAAAAATCCCATTAATATTTACATAAAATTAATATTTTCTCACAAACATAAGACCCCCTATGTTTAATAAAATACAAAGTATTTTTTTCAAATCTAATGCCCCTGCATCAGATAGTCCTATGGTAGAACTAGTGGAGCATATCAGGTTGCCATGATCTGTGATTGTGGAAACAAAGGAGGGTGAACAAGAGGAGGGTTTACAAGAGGTGGTTCGGGGTTAAATGGAGGAAGGTGAACAATGGGGGATGGATTTAGTACAAAAAAATTCTGATGTAAGGTGGATGGATCTAGAACTATCTAGGTTATGCAACTCTGAGATCTAGTCCTAGACAAGCTTTGTTCTAGGGGTGGGTTAGAGAGGATTTTGCAAGTCTTTATGGTTTTCAAGTATGGAACTTGCTTTGTGGATATGTCTGCTAACAGTTGGACTTTTGGATCTAGGAGAATTCCTAAGGATGCTTTCAGGATAGTCAACTATTGTAGGAGGCTTTGGGTATGGATGAGATCTGGTATAGATTCTTCTAGAAGCCAGAACTTTGAACCCAAAAAATCAGAAGGGTTGAGGGTTTATGACAGTCTTAAAGGACCAACTAATTTGTAGAAGAGATACTTAATATAAAAATTATTCTTTACTAGGCTCTTTTGATTTTGTGATGATAAAATAAGTTTCCTAGTGGGGTCTATGGAAAACCAGTGGATTCAGTAGGCCTACTAAAAACCAGTGGTGTCACTAGGTGGAGGATTTTTAATTTTTTTATGGCTGGTTGTTGTCCACCATCAGCAACCAGGTACCATTCTTGGCTAACACTTGATTCATCTAAGTTTAAAACGAGGTTATCTGAGTTTTTAAGGTTATTTAAGTTATTTATTACTCAGTATCCAGAGTATGGTCGCCACTATTTTTGCTTCCCGTGATTTGCAAGATTGGCAAGAAAAAAATCTGCAGGGAACCACATAAGAACCACTTTGGAATCCTAGGACTTAGCCTTCTTGGACTCAAAGAGGGATCTCTCTATGTAATTGTTTTTAGATGATATGTCTTTATACTTTTATTTTATGATGTTAGGCTAGTTGATTGATTGATAGGTTGATAGATCAATGGTGTGATTAATTTATGGAGTGTTTCAGTTGAATAGATAGACTACGAGAATATTAATCCATTGGGCAATGGAGTCATAAAAGGATTTAATTTTTCATCAAATATACAAGGGTTTTCATAGGGAAAGCTAACTATATCAAGTGGATCTCTTAAATTAGATGGAATATGAAATGACAATAAGTTGTGAAGACAACAAAACTAAAAGTCAGTTAAGAATATTTTAACTCTACTTCAACAAGAAAAGCCTTTTAGGTAACTGTTTGAGGCAAACCAAAGGACAGGGCATATCATAGACTTCTTTGGCCAGAATTTAATAATAAAACCTTTAAGACAACAATCCAACAATCCTAAGATTACTTTCAAACAAAGAAAACATTCAAGATAACGATGAGTGAAACTAAAGAGAAATCTAAACCTATATTCTTTAATCAAACACTCCAAATACCTTCAAAGCAACAGTTTAAGATATACCAGAGGACAGGGTATACCATAGACTTCCTTGGATAGACTCTACTAAGTATACTTCAAAGAAAGGCCTTAAAAACAATATTTCAAGCTACACCAAAGGATAGGGCATACCATAGGCTTCTTTGGCTTTAATCTATTAAATCATTTCTAGGACAACAAGCTAGGTGGAGCCAGAGAGCAATTAAGAATTATCCAATTAGACCTTATAGAAGAAAACATTAAGATAAAGGATGCAGACAAAAATAGGGTGCCAAGACAACATATCCTAATATAAAATTTATGTTCTTTTATTAGAGAAATAGTGGACAGAATGGAAAACAGAAGGAAAACATTGACAAAGAAGGAAAACATGACCATTAACATAGCTCAAGAATCTTGTGAACATGCTTGTATTACTGATGTTGAAAACAATTACATTACTCTAGTACAATACATCTCTCCAACTCAGAGCTTTCTCAAATCCAACCTAGAAATCCATCAACTAGCTCAGCAACATAAATCAAGCAACTAATCAACCAATCAGCACTAAAAATGAATAATACATGCAGTATTTATCTGCAAAATGAGGAGGTGATCTTAAACTAGGGTTTCAGATGTTATTTATTACAGATTTAATGCATTTTTAACCTTTGAGACCATTGAAGGCCCAAGGAAAAAATATATGAGGATGACTTGATATATAATAACTCTTAACTCTTAACTTATGGAAATATTTGACTTTAAGGTTTTTTAATAACTTTTATAATAACTACAAAGTGGTTAAGAAATATCTCTGACTGTCTCAATAATTGTTGATGCCTTTATTGAAAGAAAACATGTTGTAGGTGTCCAAATGTGTTTATGAAGAAGTAAATGCCTTGATCTGATCATTCGAATTTGCTTCTGTGTTTACTTGCCTTTGTTTTATCCTTTGAACTCTATTCTTAGGCTTTAAACTTGGATTTTTCTTTTAAACTCCTCTAATCTACTTTATCTCTGTTTTCAATTCTTTTAATCCTCTGATTAATCATTTAAGCTTTAATATTCATTTCTGTCACAGTCCTTTGACTATATTATTCTCTCCACTGTGTCTTTGTTTATGTTTTCTGTGCAGGGGAGCATCCTTTTGGTTCTGTGCGTGTCAATGGCCATCAATAATCATGATTCATTGGTGTGCATGCGGATATCTGGTGCTCTTGGTACCTTTGGTAGAAAAACTAACTATATCGTCACCCAGGAAGTTCATTTAAATTTTTTTGGATCCTTGGAATGCTTATTATGCATTCGTGCCATGAAACCTGCACACAAAAAAAACAAATTAATCTTAAAAACCCGTGTTGGAGGGGCTTTCTGCATTTATCTGGGGTTTTTCGTGATTTTGGAGCAATGTAGAGGTGTAAATGGTGGTTTAGGCTTTGTCCCGGAGCCACAGGGATCTAGATAATTTGAATTGGATGACTGTATGGAGATTTGGCAAGAGGAGGAAAAGTGGTTTTCGCAAGCAGAGAAGGTGGTTTTCGCACGAAGTGGGGTGGTAAGCGGATTTGGGAAATCAGGTGCAATTCCATTTAGAGGGTGACACACAGTAGATGGTACAAGCAGTAAAACCACTTATATCGCAAGGTTGGAGTTTTTTTAACCCCCGCGCAAATATATTTGTGATATTGAGTGCGAACCGTTGGATCTGGGGGAAGATAGATCAACGGTGGTAGGGGAATATGAAGCGATGGGAGAAATAGATGGTGGGGCCTGGGTTTATTAAATAGGTAGAGGCACTTATGCTGTGGGTAGGGCTGAGGCTATATGGCCATAGGGTTAGGTGCATGCGAGCGAGGGCTTAAAATAAAAGGAGCCTAGGCTAAAAAATAGAAGCGGGGTTAGGAAAAATTTAAGCAGGGGACTTTAATATGTATAAAGGGGTCATATTTTAATATTTGAAAACAAAGTTTTAAATATATAAAACAGAGGTTCGGGCTCTATATTAAAATAAAACATATTTTTAATATAAATATGAGTCCCAAAAGTTTATTTCTAAACTTAAAGCAATGTAAAAAAGTAGTTTTTACATTGTTTTAGTGCATATAAGGAAAAATGGTAAAGGGAGGGAGTGTATGGAAGATTTTAGTGATGAAAGTGACTTTTTAGTGGGGAAAATGAGGAATTGAGGGTTCAGGTAGAGAAGAGGGTGAGAATGAGGGTAATAAGCCCAAAATGAGATCTTTTTTAAGAGTAGCAAGGTGATTCTTAGGAGTCGATCTGAGGGATGATGAAAAAGGCTTTATGAAGATAATGAAGGCAGTGAGATTTATAAAGATAGCTGATAGGCAATGAATGATATCTTTAGCTGATTGTAGAAAATCCTTTGTCACCTATTGATTTTGTAGAATACAGGAGGATAATAGTGGCTCCAGCTGGGGAGGGCAGCTCCTTCAGGAGGTGTCAAGAACATCAAAGTTAAAATCTCTGGAATAGTAGATCAACGCCTTGAATGTACTTGGTAGATTCTTCATTCTTTAATTTTTGATTTGCTCCTATTCTATGAAGTTGTGATCTTTAACATCTGAAAAAAATGATTGCTTCAACTCACTTCTACCTAACAATCATACTTTCCTAGCATTTTTTCTTCATTTGGGTGCATTTAGATTGGCAAACCCTTGACATCATTTTTTTTTAAAGAAAAAACTATCTACTTCTACCCTTATATCATCCAAAGGCTCAGATTAGACTAATGAGCTCTTTTATTCTCTACCTAATCTATTTACCTGTCAAGATTAAACAGTTTGACATACTTTTTTCTCTAATCTATTTAACAGGAAATTGAAAACATGACCAAATGAATATTAAGAAGTTTGATTGTCATGAGTTGTGGCATTTTGGACAAGCTACACACAGACTTTATTCTTACAAAAAGTACAACTAAAAGCTGAGGGCTATAATTTGGAATTTTTCATTCATCCCTCTCTTTCTCTTATGGTTCAGATTTGAACTTCAGAACCAATATATTTTCCTAATCTAATCTACTGATAAGCCAAGTTTAAATAGTTTGGAAAATCTTCATTTTTCTAGCTTATCAATAGAAATTTAAAATTTGTTCAATCATGATTAGGATGTATGACTGAACAAGACTTCCTCTTCCCAAAATTAGTGGCATTTGGACTTACACACTTTTAGAAATATTCTTTTTTGTATGGGGCTTTACCTTTTCTTTTCATTTCCCCTCTTTTCTTATTTTATTTGCTTTTGTATTTTATTTTCTGGATCTTTTCTTCAAGCATTGTTATATACAATGAATAAATCTTTAAACTGAGATTTTTTAACAAAAATAATGCTTGAGCATCCTGCCATTGACAAAAGCTCCAAATAATTCGGTTCCATCCATTTCCTGTAGAAAAAATGCATTTTTACCTCTTGCAGAATAGATGGTGTATGGACCTTTCCATAGATTGTAAAAATTTCCTTGCTTGCCCTTGTCCTCTCTTCTTGAATCCCACTTCAACACTTTGTATCCAATGTTGAAATCATTTGCCTTGGTTCTCTTATCAAAAAGCTTCTTGATGTTCTCCTTCACTTTTTGTGTTCTATTATACACTTCTTCTTTGGTTTGCTGCAACTGTACAGTCTGGTTTATTCTTCTTTGCATATCATTTTCTTCAGAATGTACTTCTTGGATGAGCTTCATGACTGGCATTCCTCAACTTGTTGGAAAAATTGCATCTGCTCCATACACTAGCTGATAGGGAGACATACCAATTGATTTTTTATTTGTTAATATGTCTGCCCATAGTGCATTTACTAGTTTGTTTTGCCATGATTTCTTGTTCTCTTCCAACAATTTTTTGATGATGTTCACCAAACTTTTGTTTGAGGATTCATCCAACCCATTACCTTGAGGATAATAAGTTGTTGAATGGCCCAATGTAACCTAATATTTGGGGCGAAATTCCACTATTTTCTTGGATCTAAAAGCAACAACATTGTCAGTGATAATATTTCTAGGACAACCAAATCTAGACAAAATATGGTTTTCAAGGAATTTGATGATGACTAAACTTGTGGCAGTTGTAGAAGGGATGGCCTCTATCCATTTTGTAAAGTATTCAGTTGTAGTGAGGATCCATTTGTGTTGGGCAGAGGAGGTAATATGGATTTCTCCAATGAAATCAAGGCCCCATTGTTGAAAAGGAGCTTCAACAGAAATAGGATGCAAAGGTGATGGCAACAGTTTTCTCTTGCCTTCAAAGATTTGGCATTTATGGTAGCCAATTACCAATTTATGGACATCTTGAAAGAGGGTGTGCCAATAGTAACCAGATCTAAGGATCTTATTAACATTAGTTTTCCAATAGAGGTGGCCTCCACATTCTCCTTCATGAAACTCATGCTTGATCCTATCTGCATCATCCTCAAGCAAACATTTAGGAAATATACCACTAGAATTTTTCCAATATAAAACTTGATCTAAAATGTAGAAGTTTATAGCCTTTAACTTTAAGAATCTAGCCTTTTTTTTGGACAAACTAGGAGGAACATTAAGATTGAACAGCACGTACAATATATCTGCATACCAAGATGAATTCAAGAATGATTCTTCAATTGGTGGAGTTGCCAACTCCTCTTTTTCATCTAATGCATTAATCATGTTAAGGTCTAGTCCTTGAAAGTTTGTTTCATCCATGAGTTTAGCCAGTCGTTGTACTTTGATCAGTTTAATGAGTTTGATTTCTAAATCATATTCTAATATGATAGCAATCCACTTACCTATTTTTCTATCAGGATCTTGTGTGAGTATGTCTTTTACCACTGGATGAGGCACAAATGCAATGATGTGTGAGTGTAGAATGTAAACTCTGAAATATTTCAATTCCTTGATTAAGGCAAAATATTGTTTCACCATGATGTTGTATTTTAGAGGTGCATATCTTAATGCCTTGATGAAAAATGAAATAGATTGCTCTTGTCCTTTTATGTTTTTCTGCAGTAGGACAACAACAACTGTATGTTCTGATGCAAATGAGAATATGAAGAAATATTTGGTAAAGTCAGGGCTAATTAGAATTAGTGTTTGGGTAAGTGCTTGTTTTACCAGTTCAAAGGATTGCTTTGCTTCTATGGTACATTTGACTTCTATTTCTCCTTTCAGCATGTTTGTTATGTTTCTTAGGAGTTATGCAAAGTTTGGTATGAACCTTCTTAAGAAAATTATCTTTCCAATGAAAGATTGCAATTCTTTGATATTTCTAGGATGATTGATTCGCAATATTCCATCAATCCTTTTTGGGTCAATCTTTATCCCTTCTTCAAATATGATATAGCCTAAAATTTTTCCTTCTTGGAGAACAAACAAAGTTTTCTTGGGATTCAAAGACAAACCATACTTTCTACACTTTTCAAAGAATTTTCTTATGTGAGCTAGGTGTTCTTCATCTATTTTTAGTAGACTGTGGTGTCATCAAGGTATGTCACAAAGAAGTAACCTATTTATTCTGAGAAATCAATATCCATGGATCTTTGAAAGGTGGCACTAGTATTCATTAACCCAAAAGGCATTTTCACATACATGAAGGTGCCCCAGGGTGTAGTGAAAGTTGTCTTGTCCTGATCATTTGGGTGTACCATCACCTAGTTGTATCCTGAAAAGCCATCTAGCAAAGAAATTATTTTAGAACCTACTACCCTTTGTAAGATGTGATCCATTTTTGGTAAAGAGTAGTTTTCATTTAAGGAGGATTTGTTTAAATTTCTGAAGTCTATGCATAGCCTAATTTCTCTTGTTTTCTTCCTAACTGATACAAGATTTGAAACCCATTCTGAGCATCTCAGAGGGACTATTATTCCAGCATCATACATTTTCTTAATTTCTTTCTCAACCAGAGGTAGTTGCATAGGGTTTATTCTGCGCAATTTCTATTTAAAGGGCTTCTTGTTCTCTTTGAGAGGGATCTTATGCTGGATTATCTCTGTATCATATGACTTTAAATCTTCATAACTCCAAGAAAACACATCAGTAAATTCTCTAAAAAGCTCAAGATATTTCTGTTTTATATGAGCTGGCAAAGTTTTGGACAATTTTATCATTTTGGGTTTTTGTTCACTGCCTATATTGCATTCTTCTATTTCAGTTTCAGTGGGTTCCATCTTTGGCTTTCTAGCAACATCATTAAAGTCAAACAATTCTTTTAGAGGAACTAGTACTTTTGGCAAGTTATCAGTATTGGACTGCGGCACTTCAAAGTCTTCTTTTTCTAAACTAGTGCACAACTCTATTTTATGTATGTGTTCTTTATCTAACATATTTATATCAGAATTATCAGGATGTTCTTCTTTCTAAGATTGTTCCTCAGTAGAGCAGTCTTCTACATACTTTGAGTCTGAATTTGGCATTTCAAACTCATTTCTGGACTCCTCTTACATGACTGTTCAAACTATCGATACAGAAGGGAACATGGGAAATCTTTCCAAGACTATGCTCATAGATATCTCAATGAAAACGGGTATCGTGGAAAATATTTAGATTAGAGCTGATTGCAATCTCGAGGAAATTGCACGCTTCACATCCCTTTTTAAGGAGTTCGACGATGTTTCTACTTGGTCTTACGAGAAAATTCTCAGCATAGATCCTTCTATTGACAAGAAAGAGATCAAGAAATTCTGAGCATTCTTTTTATGGTATTTTTCTAGCTCGTTAATCTGAAAAACCTCAAGTTCTCTTCTTCGGGATCGTTAAAATTACATGAAGAAGCGCTGATAATTATTTTTATGGTATTTTTCTCACTCGTTAAACCAAAAAACCTTGAGTTCTCTTCTTCGGGCTCATTAAACTTATGCGAAGAAGCTATGAGCTTTCGTTTTAGGGAATTTTTATAGCTTGTAAAACTAAAAAAACCCCGAGTTGCCTGCATCAAGCTCGTTAAACTACTACGACGAAGAAATATGAACCATTCTTTTCCATCTTTTTCAAAGCTCATTAAACAGAAAAAGTAACCGATTTTTTCTCTATGGGACTTGTTAAAAATTCACGGAGAGCATCGAGTTTTTCTTCATCGGACTTGTTAAAATTTCACGAAGAACACTGAGTTTACTCTGTCTCCTCGTACTCATAACAAAATGAGGCAGATTTCCATTGAACATAGATTTCTCCCTTTTTTTAGGATTCAATGGACTAACTCACTGAAAATGAACTGTTTTGGGCTTACTATTCTCCCTTCGTCGTGCCCGGTTATCAAAGATGACAAAGGCACCCCCTGGAGTTGTCTTTTACGATGTTTTTCAGACTCTCTAAATATGAAAAGATCATCGAGTTTACCTGTCTGGACTCATTAAAATTAATCATACGGGGAAAATTTTGGACAAAGTGGATACTTATTCTGTTACATTTTAAAGGTCGATTTGGCAACACAAAATCTTGAACATGGTACTTCCCAGAAAACTCACTCGCATTTAGCTGAACCCTACCATCTATGAGTTTAGCCTTCATATGCTAATGTTCCTGCATTAGTGAATCTCGATACTCTTTGGTGTTCATTAAGCCTAAGCTGTCTGGTACCCTATTAGAGTGCCTTCTATTGTTCAAGAGGATACTGCTATCTACTGCTCCTTGTATTAGCCAAGCCATCATATACTAGAAATTATTTATCGTCAGTTATTCCCATTTTCTCTTGACTATTTCCATAAAAAAAAAAATCATTTTTTCTCATTTCATGTCAACTAATGTAGGAAACCTCACTACCTACCTTTTGAAATATCTCTTCCTATCGACTTCAACATCTTATTTATGATGTTGACCCAGAAACATATTAGTACCTGGGTACTTGCAAACATCAGTGGCAGGTCACCTTGTGTTTGGTTGGAGGTTCTCATTCTTAGCTCCCGATCGAATGATTCTATGAGTGTTCAACATCAACTCCTTTTATTCACACTCGCTAGATTGTACTGTGCATCTTGGGGACCATCATCCTTATCAGTGGCCGCCCTCGCGTCTGTTAATAGTTTTTGTTATTCTGGTAATCAGACGATTTCCCACATGTTCAACTACAACTCATTCATTCACATGTACGGAAATATGCAGTTTAGTGAAGCAGCGACCAAGACCTTGGGTTGAAGCTTACACCATTACAACTGTGTTTCCTCTCCCAAGATATGATATTGTTTTTGGAGACATCTTATTAGTTTGATACTGTTATGATAAACACTTCCACCTTGTGCTTATCGGTGGACACACTGTTCATGTTTCTATTCTAGATAAATCATTTTGATTAGCTACTAAGCATGGGAATGCCCGACTCAAGACAGATACAATATTTTCTGACATATGTTGTTGTTTCAGGTTTTCCTTGGTCCAATTCCTCTCATTCTACTACACTTGTTATAAAGTATTTCGGCCATCGTCTTCACCTCTAACCTCACATTTTAGGGGACATATGTTACAAGATAAATGACCTCCTCATCAGCTCAGAGGAGAAGGTAACATGGAAGGAAGAAAATGACCTAAACAAGACCCATTTTTGCCAAGGTAACGCACCCCAGAAATATCTAAGGAGAGTTATAATGCCCCTGAGCCATGCAAATGAAGTGTTAATGCCTAGGGTAATGCTCTTTCTTGCCCAAGGGGCAGCGTTATCCATGTTTGAATGTGAAAAGGGAAACATCTTGTGGAAAAATAACTGGCTTTTCCAGTTTTTTCTCAGAAAGTGTTAGTTCAAAATAGAAACTAAATGGTACAAACCTTTTATTAGGCCTTTCCAAACACAACTGGACTCCTATGGAAGGAAAAAGAAAATAAAAGCAAGGAAACATCTAGATCTTTCCCGATTTGAACTGGTTGAAAGAGTTGGCAAGATTTGTCCTCTCCATCTCCTATAAATTGGAGTTGTGGGCTCTTGGTCTATGGTCGAAGGTTTGATTATATGTGGAGAAAAATTTCATTGTTGTAGTGTAAGACTTGAAGATCAATAGAGTTCATTGAATACTTTCTTCCTTGAGCATCATCACACTCGAAGATAGAGAAAGAGAGAGAGGAATTGGAAGATTGAGGAGGGCCTGGTGAAACTGATAGTTGTAATTCTCCTTTTCATAAGTCAATAGAACTATATCTATTTTTTCCACTCGATGCATCAGTGTCACAATTGTTTTTCAATCGGATATGTAGCATGATATGTGTGGCTTAGATCTGCATTGTTTTATGTTTGTTATATGCTAGTTTAATTGATAGAAAGCAATACTATTGTGAATATTACACGGGTGCTTTAATTGGTTGTAGGATCTGGATTTGGAGCTGGTTAAGAAGGACTTCTACTCCGTTGCTTGGTGTTCTCCATAGGATCTGTCGTCCACAAAGAGGTAATCATTCCAAAACTTGCTTTGTCAATTATATATTAGTGTGAATATGCATGCAATACCTTTGGAACTTTACAACTAATCTTACAGTCTGCCTCGGGCACCGGAAAGCCCTGAGAGGGATACCCAATAACAACCACCCAAGAATATTACCCTATAGTAGTGAGGAGGAGATTTCCAAACTCCTTCCCATAACCTTTATCCTCCTTCCCATAATCGGGTATTGCAATTGGAAGAATTTTAAAAATGTCCACCACAGCAAATCTGAGAAAATTGTCTTCAGAGAACCTTCCATTCTCTCAATCTACACCGAATTTGGAGAAAATGCTCATGGGGAAATAGAATTGTTCTGTTATGCACAAATCTCATGTCTTATATTTTCGAGATTCATCTTCATTAGCCCGAAACATCAAACACAAAACCTTCATTTTTATCCCAATGAATTTCTGCATTTTCAGTTTTTGTATCTCTCAGAGAACCTTCTGTTTCTCTCAATCCAGACCAAATTTGGAAAAATTGCACATTGATGAACAAAATTGGTCTATTTCGCACAAAATCCATGTCTCGGATTTTCGAGATTCATCTTCATTTTCCCGAAACATCTAACGCAAAAGCGTCACTTTTTATTCAAATGAATTTATGTGTTCTCTATTTTTTTTGTCTCCTTTTCCGATCCGTAATGTATTCTCTATCTTCGTGTGTCATAGACTGATTATTCCACATGCTGAGATAAGTCGATGAGCTCTGATACCACTGTGATATTCCAAATAGGAAAAGACAGTAATACAAAACATAATAAATTGGAAATAACAAAAATATGGAAATAAAATGAAAACACCATAAAATAGACAAAACAGCTGAGCCATTTTATTAATATGAAGGTGAAAACAATACAACAATGCTTCAAAATAGATAGCATTCAAGCCGGAAAAAGCGGGTTGGAATGGCCTCAAGCTCTCGCACTGAAAACACTGCTCTCTGCTATGCTGCTGGAGCTCTCCCTCTGCACTGCCCTGTTGGAATTGCTGCTGCTAGGTGAATAGGACTGCGTAGATGAGGATGATTTGATGCTCAGAAAAATCTGGGATTTAGAATCTGGACTCTATGGCAAAAAAAAATAATAACCCAGAAAGGATTTTTTGATTGGCTCACCTCGGAAAATATCCCTCCTAGGGTTTGCAATGGATAACTACTGGGTATGCAAATCTATGGGTTGAACTGAAAGATAGAATAGTTGCAAGTACTCCCAAGCCTAGCTATTGAAGGGCTGATCCCTTCAATGAATTCCAAGTAGAAATGCTATGTAAATTCACCCTCTTCTAATGAACTCTACTACTGGACTGTGTAAGTCACTAAGTGACTGCGCAACACTAGGGGGTCTACAACTGGCCTGAATGTCGGATGATGAGATCAGTTCACATGGAAAACAAAAATCATCTCCTGAGTAGGCACTCGAAGTCCCCTGAGGATGAGGCTGGGATCTCTGCTCGAAGACACTCGTGTGGTAAACATCACTGCAGACTCGGCTAAACAACTCAAGCGTGCTCAAGTCATAAATGACAAGAAAATAATAATAATCTAGAATGCTCTCTATGGCTACCATCCCCTTCCTTATATGCTTTTGAGCCCTCACCCTCTTGGCCCCACACAATAATGATGCTACACACATGGCCAGTAACCTCCATTATGACTACGTTATCCTCCATTGTCTCCACTATCTCCATGACTGCACTATTGATTTGGTCAAATTGGACCCATGCACATGCATTGACCCACATTCACACCAAGAAGTGGTTATTCATCTTGACCCCATCTAGATGCATTGATCCACATTCACATTGAGAAGTGGTTTTATTCCTACTAAAGGGATTTATTGGTCCCTTTGCCCTCTTATTCATCTATTAATTATGGAAGAAAAAATTTAATATTCTAATTAGCTAAAGGCTAAATTAGGAATATTATATCCCACAAGATGGTGGGAATCCCATCGGGATCAACTTCAAGGTTGGAGGATAATTAAAGTTGTCCAGCTCTATCAGTTTTTTCCTCCGAATGTGATTTTAGGTAAAATCCCCACTTATGATGGTTGTACTTTCCTGCAAGAGAATGTTGATAATTTTTTTTCTATATGGTAGGTTGATGGCCTAGCAGTTTAAATGTGGGTGCATCTATTTATCCATTCCTTGGGAAATATTGTGCAAGCTTGGTATTTGCAGGAGGAGTTGAAACACCAAATAGAAAATTGGGAGGTATTGTCTGCCTAGTTTTGTAAAGACTTTTTTTTTTTTTTTTCTGATGTTGATGAAAGGATAGCACAAATCATTCAAGATATTAGAGGAGTATTATTTTCAAGTGGGAACACTTTGGAATAATGCAATAGGTATGGATATTTTGCACACCAATATGAATCAGGTTTCCATGAAGCTGTTGTTTGCAGTAAATTTAATAAAGATCTAAATGATGACCTGGAGGAGCTAAGACATTTTTCCTTTACAGAGTCTGAAGGGGAACAAAAAATCAAAGAGGATCCTATACATGATGCTCCACATCTGCAACCTCTTAAGTTGAAGAAGATACATATCGGGACAAAAGAGAAACTGAAGCTTGCTTCTATTGGGAACTATTGGGATGATCAAACCACTTAAGAAATTTTTTATCTGCTCAAAGAATATGACGATTTATTTCCCTGTTCTATCTCATAATTAAATGGAATTAGAGGATATTTGGGAGAAATTAAAATAGCGTTGAAGCTATATGTGAAGCAAGTTAAACATTGGCCATATAGATTGAATCCACGAGTCAAGGAGAAAGTGAAAAAGGACATTGACAAAATGCTAGCTGCTAGTCTTATATTTCTGGTTTATGATGAATTGATAAACCCCATTGTCATCCAGGATAGTAAGGATTCATAGGATATTCGAGTATGTGTTGATTACCACAACCTCAATAATGCTTGTGTACATGATCCATTTACAACTCCTTTTAGTGATGAAGTCTTAGATAATGTTGGAGGAAATTAAGCTTATTATTTTATTGATGGTTTCTTAGGATATCATCAAGTATGCATTGCAGAAGAAGATAAGAAGAATACCAAATTCATTATCAAATGGGGGTCTGTTGTGGTGAAATGAAAACACCCCCATTTTTAACTTATTATTTCATAATAATAATGAGGACCCTTTTCGTAAATTTTGGCTAAATCACATTTTAATATTTTCTTTTGGTTAAATGTCCAAAAATTTGGCGATATTTTTTATTTCTTTGGATTTATATTTTGATTGATTCATTGCGTTCTATTTTTCACTAGATTTCCATTGGTTCTCATTTCATCTCATTTGGATGCATGGTTTATAAATGGTGCTTATCCAAAGTTCGATGATTTTCACTGCCAAGGCTAAAAGAATGTACAAAATGTATATTATTTTAATTTTTGTAAATTAAATAGAAATATTGATTTTTCTTAGTTTTTAATTAGTTTTGATTATTTATTATTTTATTCGCTAAAGATCCTACAAAATTACTGCAGCCAAATTATAAAACAATTAAAATTATGATGTTTTCTGATTTCAAAAATCAATTTCAAATCCTAATTTAAAAGAAATTACGAGATCAAAAATCCCGAAATTAAAAAGTAGTTGCAATTTTTAATGTCGAGATTTTTATTATCAAATGACTCTAATTTTTTTTTTTTTAATTTCATTTAACATAAAAGTGGTTGTAGTTTATGAAGAGAAGGACCCACTCCATGTGGTCCTCCTCTCCATCCTTTTCCAATCTTATCCTCATTTTGGGAAATAATATTTTTGTAACTTCATTTTTTTAATTACCCTCCGAGAAACATCTCTCTCAAAAAATCTTCATCCCATCTCCCATTTCGAGACCTCATCTCATCGTAACTTCATTTTTAAAAACATCTCTGAAATCAAAACCTCTAAAACTCCTCGTCACTCTGTCACTCTGATACCTCCCTCTCCTGGATGCCTTGGACCTTCTTATTTCGGAGGCATATCATTTCAAAACTTATTTTAATTTCACCCTCTGAAATATCAGTCCAGCGAAATCCCTTATCCCTCCACCTTATGCCTCCCACATTATATTATAAAGTCCCCTCTTCTTGATATTTGGGACTCTTAAAAAGAGCGCCCAATAGCCATTATGTCATAATTTTTTTGACATTTTGTAATTTAATATTTATTTTTAATTTTTTAAAATTTATTTTAAATAGTAATTAGTTCATTCTAACTTAATTTGATTATTCTGATTAATTTATAATTGTAAATTTATTTTTTTACAATTGAATTAAACGTATATAATTAATTTAATAATCGTAATTAATTAGTAATTAATTTTAATTGTACAGTTAATTAGTATTAGATTTTTAATTAAATTTCTTAATTTTGGCTTAGACATAAATATTTCTAGAATTATGATAATTTTGACAATTCATTTTTGGAGAGGCATGTCTTAAGATTTACTTGACCAAATGAAACTTACAATAGCTCATTGAAAAGCTAAGATAGAGGAGAATACTATAGTATGGTTAATTTTAGCAGATTCAATTATTTAATGACCAAAAAGTTCAGTAGAAGAAAAAGTGATGAATTTGCAACAACAATTGTTTTTTTCAAATTTGATTTGGGAAAATTTCATTGGCTTGGGAAAATTGTTATCACTAATTCATTCTCCAGTATTGATTCAAAAGATAATTAGATCCATTAGAAGAAATCATAGCATGAAATTTCTTTGGATTTAATTTATTGTAATTTTGCAATTTCATGAGATTTTTTTTTTTAATTTAATTTATTTTTGTTTTGGTTTTGATTGGTTTGTAGAGGAGATAAGATGGGGAAGTTCAAATATGAAACATTTTAGAGAAATGGAAAGAGAACAACAAAGAGAAGAATGAAGAATTTTCATCTCTAATTCAGAATTTGGAAACTACTCGCAACATTTTTCTATTTTTGAGATTTCTTCTAATTATTAAATAGAAGTTTTGAGAATGAAGTAGAGGTTCCTCCTTTATGCAACTAGAGGCTCTAAAAGAACTATTGTATTAGGAAATTATTATTGTAGGTGAGGGAAAAACTTCAGATATGAGTTTTGACGAAAACTCTATGATTTTTTCTTGTTGTGCATTTGCACTTTTGTACTGTACCGTGAGTTGAACTATAGAGAGACAGAGCATTTTCATCTTTGAAATTGAAGCTTGTTTGGCACTATTGTTAGAAATTTCTCCAAATAGCTGAAGATGCTTGTGAACTCCAATACTTGTGATGATATTTTGGTATGATTTTAATTAATTTTCATTTCATGTGCACTATGATATGGGATGTAAATTAATCATTTTGTTACCCAAATTTCTACAATTGATTTTAATTTTCTGATCTAAATAATGTATGGCATTCTGATATTGAGCATTATTTTCGTATCAATTGTTTTATGCTATTAAGGTTTTGTAAGAGCTATCTCTGAAGAACGGAGCATAATTATAATTAATAGGAATTCATTGAGATAGGAATATATTGGGAAACTTAACTATTTATTGTTTTATACATTCCCATTTTTCTTTCATTTTCATTAATTGAATGAAATACTTATTTAATAAACGAAATTTACATAATGGATTCAATCCTATAAACAACCATTTTCCCCTTATTAGTTAGTCCATCTACTTTTGAATTGAGATAAGGCCATCCCTTTTCAATTCGAGAAAGAATTAGTTTTACCTACATCTTAGAGTAAATATGCTTTTAGATTTAAATTTTACATTCTAGAGGTCCCCTCATAGATAGGAAGAAATTAGTTACATTTTGGTTGAGCCATAGAGTCATCTTAAGGATCACTTTCTTGCAAGAGCTTTACAAGAGCACAAATCTTATTTATATTTTTCTATTGGCAAGTAATAGACATACTATAAGCCAATAGAGAAGGAGAGAGGGTAACTGGACCTAATGGAACTAGTTGGAACCACTACATCAAACAGATAGAGCTTATATGGGGCTTTGACTAGGTGGCCTCCCTTACATGTTTATGAGGTCATTTTAGACCATAAATAATGTCCTATTCTTATAAAGTTATGCTCTTTGGGTTAAATAATACCCTGTTCTCTTCTCGTGCATTGTATTTTTGCTTTTCATGAATATATACATAAGTTTCTTGAAGTTTATATGGATTATTACACCGTTTATAGTCTGATCAAGAATCATCCTAGCTTGTTGAGATTTATGTTTGATAGATTCAGACAACTTCAAATATCTTTTAACTTGAAGAAATGTATTTTTGTTGTGCCTTTTGGAACATTATTAGGGTATATCGTCTACAAAGAAGGAGTACGTGTGGACACTACCAAAGTTGTGGTAATACTGAATATGCCTCCACCCACTTTTTTCTGACAGTTGCATTCCACTTTGGGACACACTGGTTATTATCACATATTTATAATAAATTATTCTTTAATCACATCGTCACTTGAGAAGCTCGTTAAGAAATCTGAACAATTTGTGTGGTCTACTGAATGTGATGTTGCATTTGATACTTTGAAGGAGAAACTTGTAAGTGCACCCATCCTGGTCTACCATGAATAGAATAAGAAATTCCATGTACATGTTGATGCATTTTGAGTTTCCTTGGGAACTATATTAATGAAACCAAGTGAAGGGAACTTGGATCACCCTATTTATTTTGAAAGAAGAAAACTTTCCACAACAGAGAAAAATTACACTACTACAAAATGGAAGGCTTTAGATATGGTATATTTTCTCTAAACATTTTGAAATTATTTGTTGGGAGGTCCATTTAAGTTCTTCACACACCAATAAACACTTAAAAATTTAGTCAATAAGCCTCTACTTGAAGGGAGGATTTGTCGGTGGTTATTATTATTTTAGGAATTCACTTTTGAGGTGATTTAAGATCGAATGTGCAGTCACACCATTTTTCTAGATTAGAGTCAAGAGAATCGGGGAAATAAATTGACGATCAATTGTTTGATGCTCATTTTTTTCATATTGAAGTTTTCTCTGATTACTTAAAACACATTTCTACTTTTATTTCTACACGAAAATTCCCTCCTGATTATACTATTGTGCAGAAAAAAATTTGGTGGTTAGAGCAACAGAATACCAACTTATTGCGGGACAACTATATAAAATGGGACTATACCAAGTTGTATTCTTGATCATGAATTTGAAGGCATATTAAGGGAATTCCATGCGAGAATTCTACGAGGCCATGTTGGAGGGAAAGCTACTGCTCAGAAAGTTATGCAAGATGGCCCCTGGTGGTCGAATCTCTTTAAGGATGTGAAAGAATAGGCCAAGACTTGCAATGTCTCTTAATGGGTTGGTTGACCATCGTGTCGAAATGAAATACCATTTCATCTAGTACAAGCCCTCGATTATTTTGATAAATGGGAATTTTATTTTATTGGGCCCATTCACCCTCCTACTCATCATTCGCATGATCATTATATAATTACAAGAACAAATTATTTGACTCATTGGGCGAAAGATTCTCCTCATAAATATTGCATTGCTGATATGGTTTCTCAATTTATATTTGAAAACATTATTACCAGGTTTGGGTGCCCCCAAAATTGTACAAGTGACCAAGGCTCTCATTTCATCAATGAAACAGTACAAGTTCTGCTACAGAATTTCATGGTACAACACCATAAGAGCACTCATTATCATTCAAAAGCCATTGGTATTGTCGAAGATTTTAATAAAATTTTAGAAAAGAGACTTACTAAGGTTTTCTAGATGATTGGTATGAACGATTTCATATTACTTTATGGACCTACCGAACTACAATTAAGAGGTTGCACAAGTACAATCCTTTTGAACTGGTTTATGGGAGAGAATATATCATTCCTGCTGAGTTCATTGTTCCTAATATTTTTATTGCTCATGCAACTCGAATGTTTGAAGATGAGTCCATTCTCGAATCGGTTCTTGAATTATTACAACTTGATGAGTCCTGATTTCTTGCTTACTTCCATCAAATTATTGATAAGGAGCACGAGAAGGCTTGGAATGATCAACATATCAAGAAGAAATCCTTCTCTATGGGCGACCAAGTATAAATTTATGATAGAAAGCATCACAAGCATCCAAGTAAGCTCCAAATGCATTGGCTTGGTCATTTTTATCTTGTAGAAATCAAATATTCTGGTGTTGTTTGACTAACTCGATTAGATGGTATGATTTTTTATGGATGGGTGAATGGTGCTCGCCTGAAGCCCTATTTTTCTACTTCAACCTCGAAATAGGGTGTCCTCTCTTTTCGAGAGTAGTAGGTAGGAGTTAATATAGTTGTGTAAATAAGTATTTTTTCAGTTTAGTTGTTTTTGTCTTCAGTTTTTTCCACAAGTATATCATCTTTTCAGTTGCGACCTGCTGCAACCCATTATGGTCAGGGATATTTTTTCATATCTTGTCTTATCAGTGTCATTAATGCTAATTATTTTATGTCATTACTTATTATCATGTCCGATTTAGTTGCTAGTTCCATTCCCGACTTTTCGATAAGCTTCCCCTTTACCATTAGCGTTTATGTTAAATCATGACATCCCTTAGTACGTGCCAACAAATCCTGTCATTATTTGAGTCTCATTTGTATTTCTTGTGCATAATGTCTAATTTCTCCACCCCTTCAACCATTCTATATATGCCCTCCATTCATTTATATTTCCACATTTTCCTTTCTCACGTTCTCATTTTTCGGCCTGGCTTTGTTATCACCTATCTCTGAACCTTCATTACCTTGTCAACCCCCTGTTATTTTTGTGTATACACGTCGTTCAATAGCCATAGTTTTCCAAGTTAGAACCACTGTCAGTCTATATACCATTGATTCCCGTATCCACTATCAGGATGACCTATTAAGGAAGTATGAGAAAGCCCATATTGTTGATAATGACCTATCTGATTCATCATTGTTCCTTGCGCTCTGTTGGCAATATGATGAAGAGTGTTGTCCTTGATGGCAACCCACTGAATAAAGATGAAGACATGCGACTGTTGACATGTGTTGTCCTTGATGGCAATCCACCTGATGAATTTATTCTTGACTTGATGAGCTTGGTAAACGATGTAAATCAGATATGAAATGATGTTTGTTAGCAATATGATGCTGAGTGTTGTTCTTGAATGGCAACCTACCTGATGAAGATGATGGCAACTTACTTGATGAAGTTTTGCTTGATAGAATATGTCTTGATAAACCTGTTTAAAGATGAAAATTTGATGTATCTACAGAGAGTACAGAAGGTAATGAAGAAAGGAATTCAATATGTGCTAGATCTATGATGAAATGAGTATGTCTCAAGGCATACGCGGATTTGCGTAGGAGAAGTCACGTATGCACGCGGTAAAGTACGTGCCAAGTCGCGTATGGGCAAAAGCGCTCATAAAGTGAAAAACCAGGGGTAACCACCATGGTATTGACCCATTGTATTGGGTAATGATTCGTCTAAATGACCCCGTCGAAGAATACCATTGGAAGTAATGTAGTTTTGGGCTCATGGTATTGTTTTGGCTCATGGTATTGAAAAAGGGGCTCATGGTATTGAAAAAGGGAGAACCTATATAAAGAGAAGAAATTCATTGTGCAAATCATGAGTGTAGAGCGAGATGTCTGAGCTTGAATGAATACTTCTCTGTGAAGTATATCTGTATGGAAAGGGTAAAAGTTTGATAATAGATCTGAATCTATGATGCACCTATGAAGAAATGATGAAGCGGAATATCTAGATCTGGAATGTATTTGTATCTGCTAGATCTGTTTATGGAAGGCTTAGATCTGAGATGAGGCGAACATCTGTCTGAAGTAAAAGAGTAAATCTGAACTGAATATCTGATCTGAAAAAGTATGCTACTCTATAATGGTTGAAGATCTATACGCTAGTTCGCCGCAGAGGAAACGCGTATATACGCGGCTTCGCTGAAGAGAAAGCGCGTATGCGCAATGAAATGAGCTCTGTAATATGTATAGAAGTATACGCTGGTTTATGTGAACGGAAGCGCGTATATACGCGACATTAGTGAAAGGAAAGCGCGTATGCAAACTAGGGTTTGCTGAATTCTGTGGTAAGAAATGTCTGATCTGTTCTGCTGGTTTACTGATATCTGTCAGTGAGTTATATGTATCTGGTTCATGGTTGATTGTGCTTAAAAGTATGGAGTGGGTCCAGTCTGAAAATATGATGAAACGTGGCCTGCAAGTTGTGCTCTATTGAAGTTGTTTGGATCCAGTGTGAAAATTGATGAAACGTGGTCCATAGAGGTGCTGAGGGTTGTAGCCTTCAGTCAGGGGGTTGTAGCTCCCTTCCAGGTGAGGCTGGTAAACGAGATCAGCGGTCGTAGCTCCCTTCCAGGAGAGGCTGGTAAACGAGTCAGGGGGTTGTAGCTCCCTTCCAGGAGAGGCTGGTAAACGAGTCAGGGGGTTGTAGCTCCCTTCCAGGAGAGGCTGGTAAACGAGCGCAGGTGGGTGCCTGCGTGCTGGTAGAGTCTGCACCAGCACATATGTTGTAAGATGTTTTCTCTATAATAAAATATTGAAGGCTGAGCAACTGCAGCGGTGGTTTTCTCCCGACTTGGGTTTCCACCTAAAAATCCTGGTGTTCATGTGTGATGCTTTGTGTGATGGTTTATTCTATTCTTATTGCACATGTTTACTGTTTATAGAACATCTAATGAATGAATGATGGAATGATATAAGTGAAGAACTAATGGCATAATTAGATCTCTGGGTATACGCGAGTTTTATGAAGGATATCCGCGTGTATATGCTAGTTGGCTTCAGCAAAGTAGCGTATGGGTTTTAGAGCATGAAAAAGTAAAAAATTTTAGTTTTCCCTAAATACTGATTCACCCCCCCCCCCTCTCAGTATTTTTCCCAACAATTGGTATCGGAGCAGGTTCTTCTGCAAAATCTTGATCGCTTGAAGGAGATCCGTCGCAATGGGAAGTCATGAAGGAGTAATGTCTATAAAGCCACCTCTATTCAATGGAATCAATCTGATATTCTAGAAGGTACGAACAAAAGCATATCTGCAAAGTCTTGGTGCAGATGTATGGGCAATCGTGGAAGAAGGTTATCAATACCCGGCAAGTATTCCTACTGATGCAGCAGAAAGGAAGAAGTATGAAATCAATGCCAAAGCGGTGAATGTCTTATTAGGAAGCATGTCTGAATCAGAATTTGCTAAAGTGATGCAGCTACATTCAGCAAAAGAAATATGGGACAAAATCATTCTGAGCTATGAAGGAGATACAAAGGTAAAAAGTGCAAAACTCAAAACTCTTAGAATTGAATATGAAAATTTGAAGATGCATAGTGATGAAAGTGTTGCCAGTTTCTTTCTTCGTCTAGATGATATTGTAAATCGGATGAGAAATTTGGGTGAAACCATAACCGATACTACTCTGGTGGAAAAATTCTTAAGATCCCTGACTTCAAAATTTGACTCTAAAGTTTCAGCTATTGAAGAAAGACAAGATCTGCAAACTCTTACTATTGTTCAATTACATGGTATTCTGACTGCTTTTGAAATGAGACAAGGAGGCCCGTCTCAAGTCAAAGAAGCTGCTTTTAAGGTATCTGCAAAAGGAAAAGAAAAGGAAGTTGTGAAAGAATCCAGCTATATATCTGAAGAAGAAGAAGCGAATTTTGTGAGAAAGCTCCAACTAGGTACTAGAAGATTCAAAGGTAAGCTTCCCTTCAAATGTTTTGAGTGTGGAAAAGTTGGTCACTATGCTGCTAAATGTCCTTATAGAGAAAAACATGGTAAAGGGAAACAATTTGAAAAGAGGAAGATTTATTATGCAAATGAAGATGATGATGAAGTGTCCAGTGAAGATGAAGAAGATTCTGACCAAGCTCTACAAGTGCTCATGGCAAAGAAGCAAAAGAAGAAGGTTACTCGAGGAAAGGAGATACCTCAGAAATCATGTATAGCAAAAAATTGAAGAAGATGAAACAGATTCTGACGAAGCTCTACAAGTGCTCATGGCAAAGAGGAAAAAGAAGAAGGCTACTCGAAGGAAGGAGATATCTCAGAAAACTGAAGAAGATGAATCTGATAGTGATTTGGGCCCTTGTAATCTTCTTTGTGCAAGCAATGGTGTAGAAAGTGAAAGTAAAGTTGTGGATCTAGAACAAGCTATCAAGATCAAAGTTGAAGAACAACAAAAGGAAATTGATAAGAAAGATTCTATCTACAAAGAGATGATCTCTCAAATGAAAGATCAAATAGAAATGCTGAATGGACAGGTGGACAAATATCAAAAGTTTCATACTTATGCATCCAATCGAATTAAAGAACTAGAAGCAGAAATCAACGATCTAAATGCAGATCTCGAAAAATCAAGCAAGAAGAATGAAGGACTTGAAGCTGCAATCATCTTTCTACAAACAGATCTTGAAGCATCAAGTAAGAAGAATGAAGAACCTCTGTCATTTGAAAAGGAAGGCCTTGAAGCAGAAATCATCTCTCTCAAAGAAGATATGGAAAAATCAAATAAGAAGAATGAAGAGCTACAACAAACATGTGAAGAAAATGAAAATTGGTTGAAAGAAGAGATTCTAAATCTGAAGGATCAAGTAGAAGATGGAAGAAGGAAAGAAGAAAGCATGACAAAGCAATGTCAAGCCTTGGAGGTTGAGGTAAACATTCTCAAGGTAAATTAGAAGAAAAGGTTAAAATTTTGAGGTTTCAAGATAGTACTAATATTTTGGACAATATTTTGAGTAATCAAAGGTCTCCTGCTATCAAACTTGGTCTTGGTTTCCATGAAACTGTTAAAGGAGAATCTAGCTCACAAGGAAGTGCTAAAAATTCAGAGGATGTCAATACTAAACCTGAAGTGTTGAAAGAGACAAAAGATCAACCAACAATCATGAATTCTCAAAAGAATTCATTCAAGAACGTTGAATGTTTTAAATGTCATAATTATGGGCATGTTGCAGCAAATTGCAGGAGCAGATCATTTCAGCCTCAAACAAACAGTTCCTACATAGAAAGGTACTCTGGTTTCTTCAAGGGATATTGTTTTTCATGTAACAAGTATGGACATAAAGCAGCTGATTGTAAAAGGAGGAATATTAGAAATACTCATTATGATTCTTATGCTTATTTCTCTGGACACATGAGATGTTATTCTTGTAACAAGTATGGACATGTAGAAAAGGAATGCGGGTTGAACAGATATGAGAAATTGGATAACTTCCAGCACACAAATAGAAAGTTCAAACAAATCTGGAAAAAGATGGAGGACCGATCAGAAACGTAGGGAATTTTGACCCTACTGCAGTCATCCACTTCTGAAGCTTACTTCTCTGATTGACTGCGGGAATGATGTGGGATACATTATGAGATTTAGTAATGTATCGTCACGGGGGGAGCAATGTATGATGTCTCTCATGATTGATTTGATTATTCTGGTTATATGTATTTCTGACAAAGCATCTGATATGAAGAAGACAGGTACAGGAAGTACAAGTTCAGGGGGAGATGAAGGAATGTGAAAATTTCTATGCTTCACTTTCCATACGCGGGTTCTATGAACAAAAGTCGCGTATACACGTGAGTTAAAGCAGACACAACCGCGTATGCATTGATGATAAGAGAATTTATATGATAGCTGAAGATCTGGAGCAGAGGTTCAGGGGGAGTATCAGTCTGATTGATAATAACTGTATTATTGACTCTGTATCAGCTTAATTTCTCAGTTTTAAATAATGATGATATGATACATGGTTTCTTATGTTGAAGATTATGGATGAGTCATGTTTTCTTGTTGATGAAGAGTTTTTGTTGCTGAGATGAAAGTCTTATAATTCAGAAATAAGGACAGTTCATGCAGAGATTGTTGCTGATGACTTTCTGATGAACGTATTCAGGTTGCACAAGTTAAGGAGGAGCACTGGTTCAGGGGGAGTAGCAGGTTGAATGCTAATGATTGCATTGTTGGCACTATGACTGCCTATTATTTGGTTATTGTGATACTCATGCTTAAATGATGATGACTTGGTACATGGTTTATTATGATGAGATTTTGAGCCTTGTTAGCTGAAAAGTATCTTTTGTGCTCACACATGAATGAATTGGAAGTCTTATGATTCAGAGATAAGAATATAACATGTAGAGTTTGTTACTATGGTTGAGATCTTTTCCATACATATGTTACTTCATGGTGATATTGGACCACATGGATGATTGACACATATTTGAAGATGATGTTATGGTATGATAATCTCTCTTGGAAAGATTGTATTGATGCTGCAAAGAATCTGAAGGCTTGGTTACTAATCTGCTTATGATACAACCGTTGGATGATGCTTGAAGACACAACTACATTGTTCTATCTATCTGTATTCCAGTGAAGCATTCAAATATCTCAGAAAGAAGCTGAACACTGTCTTTTTCTCACAGAGGATCAGATTTGGTTAAAATAGAGAAGATAGTATTGGATACGCTGGTTTCCTGAAACACAATCGCGTATATACGCGAATTCATGCACAGAAAACCGCGTATGTCTGATTGCTGACAAATTTATGTTTGGAGTCAGCTCTCTTCAGCACAACTGCAGTGATGTTTGGTATCTCTGATACTGTTTGGTATCTCTGGTGGTGTTCCAGTTCTTATAATATTGTTTCGATATCTGATGTTTTGATAAAGATACCTTGATGATTTGTTGGTGAAAGTGTTCAGGATGCACAAACTAAGGGGGAGCCTTAGTCATATGGAAAGGATGCTTGGATGCATAGATTCAGGGGGAGCATTGGCCTTGCTGAGTATAATGCATTGTTGGCATTATGTTGATTCTGAAAAAAGTTCTCTTTCTTGAGGACTTTCTGGTGTTGGTCTTAAATGGTCATTTGTGTATTTTGGTGAAAAGGTCTTGTTGAGACCCATGATGTAAAATTGTAATATTGAGTCATGTAAAGGACTTGTCAAATTTGTAAATCCACTTGGTTGGGTAGCTGAGTCAAATTTTGTAAACCCACTTTGTTGGGTAGCTGAGTTAAAATGTGTAAACCCACTTGGTTGGGTACTTGAGTCTTATATGTAAATCCACTTGGTTGGATATTTGATGTAAGTATGAGTCTTTGGTGATAGGAAGTTCATAGAGTCATGTACTTCATTGAAAAATATGTTTGAAGATTTAGCATGAACTCAGGGGGAGCTTGGTCACTTCAGTACATATCAGATCTGCAGGACGCTTCTTCCACATGCGGAGAAAAGGGGGAGAGTATGTTGGTTTTGATCCGCCCTTTGCCCTTGATGTCAAAGGGGGAGAGTGACATGGTGTTTGAATGAAGAGAAAGAATGGTGTCAAAAATGGGGAGAGTGACATGGTCTCATTGTATTCTTAATGTACCTATCTGTTGTGGTAACCAAACACCATCGTGGTTGCCATCAAGTCCAAAGGGGGATATTGTTGGCAATATGATGAAGAGTGTTGTCCTTGATGGCAACCCACTGAATAAAGATGAAGACATGTGACTGTTGACATGTGTTGTCCTTGATGGAAATCCACCTGATGAAGTTATTCTTGACTTGATGAGCTTGGTAAACGATGTAAATCGGATATGAAATGATGTTTGTTAGAAATATGATGCTGAGTGTTGTTCTTGAATGGCAACCTACCTGATGAAGATGATGGCAACTTACTTGATGAAGTTGTGCTTGATAGAATATGTCTTGATAAACCTGTTTAAAGATGAAAATCTGATGTATCTACAGAGAGTACAGAAGGTAATGAAGAAAGGAATTCAATATGTGCTAGATCTATGATGAAATGAGTATGTCTCAAGGCATACGCGGATTTGCCTAGGAGAAGTCGCGTATGCACGCGGTAAAGTACGTGCCAAGTCGCGTATGGGCAAAAGCGCTCATAAAGTGCAAAACCAGGGGTAACCACCATGGTATTGACCCATTGTGAAGTAGATTTTGATAAGTCTAAATGACCCCGTCCCGAGAATACCATCGGAAGTAATGTAGTTTTGGGCTCATGGTATTGTTTTAGCTCATGGTATTGAAAAAGGGGCTCATGGTATTGATAAAGGGTAAACCTATATAAGGAGAATAAATTCATTGTGCAAAGGTGGGCAAGAAGTCTGAGCTTGAATGAATACTTCTCTCTGAAGCATATCTGAATGGAAAGGGTTACAGTTGAATGAAAGATCTGAATGTATGATGCACCAATGAAGAAACGATGAAGAAGGGAATCTAGATCTGGAATGTATTTTTATCTGCTAGATCTGTTTATGGAATGATTAGATCTGAGATGAGGCGAACATCTGTCTGAAGTAAAGGGTAAATATGAACTATATCTGATACGAAGAAGTATGCTGCTCCTATAATGGTTGAAGATCTATACGCTAGTTCGCCTCGCGGAAGGAAGCGCGTATATACGCGGCTTCGGCGAATAAACGTATGCATAATGAAATAGCTGCAGCAATATGTCGAGAGGTATACGTAGTTTTATGTGAACGGAAAGCGCGTATATAATGTTTACATCATCGAGTGAAGGGAAAGCGCATATGCAAACTAGGGTTGTTGAAGTCTATAGTAAGAGATCTGTTGATCTATTACGATGGTTCTTGATATACGTCGGTGAGTTATATGTATACGGATTAACGGTTGAGCGTGGCAAAAGTATGGAAAGGGTCGATCGAAAATATGATGAAACATAACTTTGCAAGTTGTGTTCTATTGAAGAGTACCATGGATCAGTGTGAAAATTGATGAAACGTGGTCCATAGAGGTGCGGGGGGTCGGGGTTGTAGCCTTCGACAGGGGGTCGTAGCTCCCTTCCAGGTGAGGCTGGTAAACGAGATCGGGGGGTCGTAGCTCCCTTCCAGGAGAGGCTGGTAAACGAGATCAGGGGGTCGTAGCTCCCTTCCAGGAGAAGCTGGTAAACGAGTCAGGGGGTCGTAGCTCCCTTCCAGGAGAGGCTGGTAAACGAGCGCAGGTGGGTGCCTGCGTGCTGGTCAAGTCTGCGCCAGCACATATGTTGTAAGATGTTTTCTCTATAATAAAATATTGAAGGCTGAGCAACTGCAGCGGTGGTTTTCTCCCGACTTGGGTTTCCACCTAAAAATCCTGGTGTTCATGTGTGATGCTTTGTGTGATGGTTTATTATGTTCTTATTGCACATGTTTACTGTTTAGAGAACATCTAATGAATGAATGATGGAATGATATAAGTGAAGAACTAATGGCATAATTAGATCTCTGGGTATACGCGAGTTTTATGAAGGATATCCGTGTGTATACGCTAGTTGGCTTCAGCAAAGTAGCGTATGGGTTTTAGAGCATGAAAAATTAAAAAGTTTTAGTTTGCCCTAAATACTGATTCAGCCCCCCCTCTCAGTATTTTTCCCAACACGCTCTGA
>JAXQQM020063928.1:0-58661 GCA_034641835.2 Pinus albicaulis | reverse complement strand
AAAATTTCAAGAAAAGTTCTTGAAAATTAAAAGCTACCGTCCCCAGAGATTGTAACCATTGTACTCCTAGTACAACATCAGCACCTCCCATAGGAATGGAAAGCATTGGACTAGTCAATACATATTCCCCCATGGTTAGCTTGATATTATGGCATTTTCCCGAGCAATTTATAGTTCCTCCATTTGCAACCATCACTTGACATTCTGGTGCTGGGTATAGGAAACAATTTAATTCCTTGGCTACCTTATGATGAATAAAATTATGGGTGCTACCTGAATCAATCAACACTATTACCCTTTTCTTCTTTATATGTCCTTCTATCTTGAGAGTTTGAGGAGTGGTAATTCCTGCCAGTGCATTACACGAAATGGTCGGATTCATTTCTTCCTCTTCTAGGGGTGGTTCCTGGTGTATATCCTCTTCTTGTTCATTTTCTTCTTCTTCTTCACAATCTATGTAAAATAATTTCTTCTCAGCACACTTATGACCTTTAGTGTATTTGCTATCACAACTGTAGCAAAGCCCTTTTGCTCTTTTCTCTTCCAATTTTTGTGGTGTAAACCTTGTAGGTTGTGGAAATCTAGGCGTAGCAATACTTCCTTCTTTATAGAATTGAGTGGTAGGCTTCCTTGTCGCCATAATTTTACATTCAACTTTTCTTGCCAACCTGAATGCCTTCTCCAATGAATCAGGTTCCAAAACACGAACTTCATGTTGGATATTATCCTTTAGAGTGCCTATGAAGAGATCAATCCTGTGTTCCTCTGGAATATCAGTTACCCTTATATTCAATTTTTGGAAGTCCTCAATGTGCTGCCCCACTAAACCCTTTTGTTTGAGATTTATCGATTGGCTAAAGAAGGTGTTGCTCTTTGTATCCTCATAATGTGTTATCATTTCCCCCGTAAAAATTGACCAAGTGACAATTTTTTTACGGGAGCAAAGCCATTGATACCATACAAATGTATTTGTTCTAAATGTAAAGTTGCAATGCGTACCTTTTGTGTGTTTTGCACGTTATGGAGATCAAAATATTGCTCCATCTGTAGTATCCATGTTACAGGATCCTTTCCATCAAACTTCCTCATATCCATTTTTGGAATATGGTGGTTCTTCCCGCCAACACTCGAATTTATGGAATCATGATTAACATTTATTTTGTTCTCATCAGGAGGTTCTTCTCCTATATTTCCGCCATTAGAAATCATTTCTGGTTTTAAGCTTGTCATGAAGCCTTCCATGTATGCTTTTAGATCATTCTTCATGTCATCCATGTTGTCTTTCATGTTTTCATCTTGATCTTAGCTTTCATGTCATCCATCTTAGCTTCCATGCCGACTTCCATGCCATCCATCTTAGCTTCCAAACCATTCATCTTAGCTTCCACGCCTTTCTTCAAACCATCCATTTTAGTTTCCATGCCTTTCTTCAAAACTTCCATTTCATTTTTTGTTGTTCTTTGCGAGAGCGAAATTTGTTGCACTTGCTCTTGTAATTTTGATATGTCATGTTGCCATTCTTCGTCTTCATGAGTCATAGTAGAGCCTTCTAAAGGCTTGATGGGAGTTGAATTCTTTTTAGAGGCCATTTTAGAATCCAATACTGATATCTATTCTACAATATTCCCTTGGAATCAATTCAACTTGATTCTTCAAACAAGACTTATGCAATTGGAAAAAAATACACACCTTTTACTTGCTTTTTAGGAGCTCTGTATTGAAATTGAATTATATTTGTAATTGAGAATCTTCAATATCTAAAATTCACTGCTGTAGTAGCCTTCTGAACTTTCTTTCAAATTCCACAGATATGATCTGATTTGGATTCTTCAAGACAAAGTTATTTCCAATCTCCCACAATGACCCAACTTTGGACTGGTTCAGTAGAGCGAACTTGTACGGCTTGCCACGTGTCACTGTTTTGTCCTTCGTCTCTGAAATTGATAGCCAAGAAACTGCGGTCTGTGTACTTGCAACCACTTTTTACGGCACTCCAATCCGATTCCCAGAGAGAGAGTTATTGAACTTTTCCCACGATCACCTCTTTGAGATGAAATTCAGGAGCCTGAAAAAGCACTACCTTCCACAGATCATATCTCCAAAAATATTGCGAACCAAGCTCTGAAATTTTTTGACGACTTTCTTCAGGATTTCAGCTTCGTACCATATGAATTTCAGATTCTGAACCTTCGTAGAAATTTTTTTATAGCGCAAATTCCACGATGACCTGTTTAGGAGCCTGAAACAATACCTAACTTCCACAGATCATATCTCCGAAAATATTGCGAACCAAGCTCTGAAATTTTTATAAAAACTTCCTCAAGATTTCAGCTTCGCACCCTAAAAATTTCAGCTTCTGAAGCTTCGTAGAAAAAACGTTATAGCGAAAATGCCACGATGACCTGTTTGGAGCAGCGAAACCCTAGAATCCCAAGCTCTGATACCAAATGTTGTGTAACCAGCTCAAAAATAGAAGAAAAGAGATATCCACGCCTTAGAAATAAGCCACTTCGAGGGGGAAACCTCCAATACATTACATAAATGAACAATTCTTGGATGATACAATTCACAAAACCTCCTTTCTATATATAGGAGTCCCTGGGGCCATAATGTAATCCTAGTGGGCCACAATGTAATCCTAGCCGACCTAACAATAATAATTTAAGGGCACAATAATAACAAAATGGGGGTTACAAGGGTTCAATAATAACAATAAGGGGGTTAAAATAACCATAATAAAGGAATATACTAGTGATATAGGGACCTAACACGGACCCCCTCACCCTAAGTTAGCTAGAAGGTAGGGGAGCCATGATGTCTTTGAAAGCCATGGTTACCTATTTCATCGGTAACATTGTTAAAAGGTCATAAGTGCTCCGAGAAAAAATTATTTTACATAGACTGTGAAGAGGAGGAAGAAAAGGAACAAGAAACATCATAAGAGGAAGATATACACCAGGAACCAATCCCAAATAAAGAAGAAATGAATCCAACCATATCATGCAATGCATTGGCAGGAATTACCACTCCTCAAACTCTCAAGATAGAAGTATATATCAAGAAGAGAAAGGTAATAGTGATGATTGATCCAGGTAGTACCCATAATTTTATTCATTGTAAGCTAGCAAGGAATTGAATTTATTCCTATATCCAACACCAGAGTGTCAAGTGATGGTTGCAAATGGAGGAACTATAAATTGCTCTAGAAAGTGCCATAATATCAAGCTAACCACAGGGGAATATTTATTGAATAGTAAAATTCTCTCCATTCTAATGGGTGGTGTTGATGTTGTACCAGGAGTCCAATGGTTACAATATTTGGGGACGATAGCTTTTAATTTTCAATAACTTTTATTGAATATTTTTAGGGAAGGAAAGGAAGTTGAATTATGGGGTATCGCAGAGAAACCAAGAAATATAATCAACTCTAATGTCATGACAAAGCTTCTGAAGAAAGAACAACGAGGCATAATTGCATATTCATGCTTACTAGAGGTTCAAACATCAAAATCGTCTATTTCTACACATCTCCGAAAAGTCTTGGACAATCATTCCAAGGTGTTTGGGACTCCCAAAGGCCTCCCACGTATTCGTGATCATGATCATGCTATTCATTTGATTCCGGGAATTGTTCCTCAAAACATCCGACCTTACAAATATCCTTATGACCAAAAGAGTGAGATTGAACATATGGTTATAGAAATGCTAGAGGTTGGTACATTCTATTGATTTTTTTTTGTGGCATCGGATGTGCTCTAAGTCTCAAACTTTGTGGAGAGGCTTAGACACGTGCATTATAGATAACTCGTAAATCGTTTTGGGAAATTCCACCCATAAAATGTTTTATGAGAAAAAATTATTATTTTTAATGAGAACCCTAAATCTAACTTAGGAAATTAAAATAATTGAACAGTATTAATTTAAAGTGTGGGTGAAACTTCTAGAAAAATTAGATCAAGTCCAAATGTAATCTTAGTTGTTGATTAGAGATTTAATCTCGGCCATTGAAGTGTCAACGAGAGGACTATAAAGGAAGACTTGAGGGTCATTTGTATTTTACACTGAGGCAGATACTCATTTTCCCAAGAAGATCGAATTTCTCACTAGCTGAAGTTCGACACAAGAAATTGATTCAGAGGGAGAGTCGAAGGGTGGAGAGTGAGAGGGATTAGTAAGAGTTGAGAGTACAAAATTTGACAGAGAGAAGCAGTGCAAAGTAGGGACTGTGCAGAGGCAGTGACGCAGTGGTAGAGACAACGTAGAAGCTGTGATGTTGGAACTGCGCAGAGGCTGACGCAGTGAGACGCAAAGGAACTTAGGGGCTCTCCAAGGTCAGAAACTCACTGAAAAAAAAAAAAGTGAGGAATGTCTTTGTAAATTTCTCATAATATTTATCTTATGTTTTGTTGGTCACTTTCTATACGAGAGATTTTTGCTGAAGAATGATAAAAGAAACCCTCATCTTCTGCACCGGTTTTCCCACATTGGGTTTTTTCTGGGGACAATTTTCCAAAAATATTTGTGTCATTCATGTTCTTGTATTTCTTTATATTTTGCTCAGCATTTTATTTGTGAAGACTGCAGTTGAATTTATTTCAATTACTGAAGCAATTTTTGTAAATAACCTATTACGGAATAATAAGTAGGATAAATAATATTAGATACTACAGTAGGATTTCGTTTTAGAAATTTTCACAAATTCAACCTAGTCAAAGTTCTTTATCTACTCCAGTAGTATTGGTGCACAAGAAGGATGGATAATGGTGTATGTTTCTGGATTATAGGGAGCTCAACAAGCTCACTATTAAAGATAAATTTCACATCCCCATTATTGATGAATTATTGGATGAATTACATGGAGAAATTTACTTCACCAAGCTGGATCTTCATTCAGGATATCATCAAATTAGAATAAAGACTGAAGACATTCCAAAAACAACATTCAAAACTCATGAGGATCATTATGAACTTTTTTCATGCCTTTTGGCCTTACTAATACACCTTCCACGTTTCAAGGTTTGATGAATTCCATTTTCAAACCCTTCCTTGGAAAATTTGTGTTAGTATTTTTTTATGATATACTAACCTACAAAAAGTCTTGGAAGGATCATGTTCAACATGTTGACAGGGTACTCAAACTATTGGAGGAGAAGAAATTAAATGCAAAAACTTCCAAATGTTTCTTTGGAGTACTAGAGGTGGAATATTTGGGTCATATTGAATCTCATGAGGGTGTTAAGGTAGACCCTAATAAAATTAAAGCCATTAAGGAATGGAAAATCCCCACAACCATAAAGCATCTTCGAGGATTTCTCGGGTTGATAGGGTATTATCACAAGTTTGTTAAGAATTATGGGAGAATATCAGCACTTCTAACATCATTACTCAAGAAATATGCATTTTCTTCGACTTCAGAAACAACTAAGACCTTTGAACATCTTAAAGAGGCAATGTGCCAAGCAATGGTCTTAGCTCCGCTAGACTTCACAAAAAATTTATTGTGGAATGTGATGCCTCGGGAATCGAATTTCTATGGTTTTAATGCAAGAAGGAAGACCCATTGCTTTTGAAAGTTGTCCAATCAAAGGAAATTATTTACACAAACCTATTTATGAGAAGGAAATGTTGGAAATAATACATGCACTAAAGTAATGGCGACCTTACCTAATGGGAAGACATTTCAAGGTAAAACAATTCATGATAGTATTAAATAATTTTTAGAACAAATATTATCTTCATAAGAGAAAAAAAAAATGCGTCACAAAGATGTTGGGTTATGACTTTGAAATCGTGTACAGAAAAGGGAAGAAAAATGTTGTTGCAGATGCTCTCTCAAGAAAGGATGAGGATGTGGAAGAATTGTTTTGTGCCATTTGTATTATCCAACCTGAGTGGATAACCAAAGCAAGGGATGAATGGAAGATTGATGAAGAGGTGTGGACACTCATTCAAAAGCTGCAGCAAGATCCTAGTACATCGAATGATACATTTAGCAGAAAAAATGATTCAATATGGTATAAAGATTGCTTATATCTTTGTAAGAATTCCAAACTAAAAAAAAAATATTCTTTTGGAATTTCACACCTCTCCCTTAGGAGGGCACTCAAGATTTTTTAAAACTTACGATAGGGTCAAGAAGGAATTTTTTGGGGATGGCCTTAAATATGATATTCAAAATTTCGGAATGTTTGGTTTGCCAACAAAATAAAGTTGAGACAATTAAGACCTCGGGTCTGTTACAACATTTATCCATTCCAAGTCAACATTGGGAGTAGGTTTCAATGCATTTTATCACAGGTTTACCCAATTCTGAAGGAAGAGTGTCATCATGGTGGTAGTTGATAGACTTACCAAGTATAAACACTTTTGTGCATTATATCATCCATTTAAAGCAAGTACAGTTGCTACTACATTTATGGAAACAATTCAAAATCTACAAGGAAACCCAAAGATTATTGTAAGTGACAGAGATCCCATTTTCACCGGAAATTTTTGGGCAAAATTATTTTCTTGTCTAGGTACTCAATTACCTCACTGCTCATCTTATCATCCTCAATTTGATGGGAAAACTGAGATAGTGAACAAATGTTTGGAAGGATATTTTTATTGATTTTGAATCTGATAAAGATACACAATGGGTCAAGTGGTTACCTCTGGATGAATGGTGGTACAACACCGCCTTCCCTACTGCAGCAAAAATGACCCCATTTATGGCACTTTATGGATATCATCCATCATCCATCACATCATATTTAAGAGAAAATTCTAAGGTTCAAGCAGTTGAAGATCACATCGAGCATAAAGAACAAGTTCTCCAACTGTTAAAGGATAACCTCACTTTGGCGCAAAATTGAATGAAACAACTGGCTTATCAACATCGCAGCGAAAGAAGTTTTGATGTAGGCGATTGGTTATTTTTACGACTACAACCATACAAGAAAATGTCCCTCAAGCAAGCTAAGCAGGATAATAAATTATCACCAAAGTATTATGGTCCTTACAAGGTGTTGCAAAATATTGGTATTATGGAATACAAATTGGAGCTTCATGCGTCTTCCCGAGTGCACCTATTTTCCATGTTTCATGCTTAAAAAGGTTATAGGTGACAAGCTCCCAATTCAAACAATATTTCTAGAACTTGACAAGGAAGGAAAATTCATATTGGAACCTGAAGCAGCCACGTAAATAAGAACTCAACAGCTACAAAATCGATCAATTTCAGATGTCCCTTTCAGTATTTTTTTCCACACAATATTATCTCCCTCTAATCTTTGTCCTGACAGTCCTCTACCTCCTTAACTCACAGGAAATGGCTCCTTTCAATACCCTGTACAATCAACTGCTAACAATATGATTACTCCTTCATTTCATTGAATAAAATCCCTTTTGTTGTTAGGTCTCTCCTTTAACCTAACAAACTTCTTTTGTCAAGCCACTTCACTATGTCTTCACTTTTTGTTAGCTATAGTAGCCTTCTCTAGCTCAAACAACCCTCAAGGCTTGTTGTACACCACATTCAACACTTCACCCTTCACTTCCAGTTTTGTATCAAAATTCCTTGGCCAAAAATCCTTTGTTGTCCAAACACAAGATCTTCTCTTGACCCCAGCAACTTCTTCAACAGATCTTGGGTTCCATTCCAAACCTGTTATTATCTTGGTTACCTAGCTTCTTGTTCTAGTTCACGACTACCTTTGTCTTGGCCTTAACCCTAGCCCTTAAGGTTTTAGCCTTACTTATTTCCACAACGTGCAACTATACCTCAATATTTTCCATAATTGGCCTATTGTTGTAGCTTATTTTTCCCTTGGCTAGACCCTTAGTGTAATATTCCTAATTAGCGACAGCTAACTGGAATATTCGATTTTGTTCAGTTTTGCCGTCTATAGTTTATAAATAAATAAAAAGTGAGTGGAGAGGGTCTAACTCACTTAAGTGGAATAAAACACCTTCCAAGTAGCACAACGTTGTGACTTAAGGGGGGAGCCAAAGGGGGCCAAGCACCACGTAGAGAGGGGACCCACGTATGCTCTAGAAGCTACTGCGCAGGAGAGGAAGAGCACGTGGCAAGAGAGGGAGGTTACGTTGAGGAGATGGGCCTTAGGGTTGGAGGAAGGCCAACGTTATAAAAGAGGGAGGAGCCTTCTCATTTGATTCATTCGTTGTTGATGATATTGAGCTGGTTATTTTGACTTCTTGAGCACGCTGGCTATTTAGCCTATCTGCAGCACTGTTTAGTGCGTTGAGTGTCTCCGATCGGAGATCTCGCCCTTAGCCCCGGGGGACTTCGAGTGCCTGCTCGAGCAAGGTAGTTTCTTCAGCATTTTGTGGGAAGATTGGTGTTTGGTTTTTGTTGCAGAGCCGTGCATTCAGAAAGACTGCGCAGTCATTGAGAGGGAGGACGCAGTCCATCCAGGAGGAGCTCCAGATTGGGATTCTTGCCGGGGTTTTGAGCCTGGAGATTGAGGAGAGCATCAGCCTTTGCCTTTGGGAGGATTTTGGTGGAGTTTGAGGCCGTATTTCAATTGTTCCTATTCAGCCTCTGCGCAGAGCCTTGAAGGGCAGCATAATTCCCCAAGGGGGAGGATTTTCGAGGGTCAGCTATTTCTGATATGATTTCTGGGTTTTGCTGGGGTTGATGAGTAGAGGTGGATTCCAGATTTTCAGCTCATTTCGGCGAAGGGAACAACCCCAAGTCATCAGTTCATTTCAGCAGTAGCAGCTACACGGCAGTTTCCAGCAGCTGGGACGTAGTTCAGAGAGCAGCCATTCCCTGGTTATTATGAGAGTATTTCTTCACTTACCTTGAGCAAGCCTAGGTGCCATCACTCTGATCACCTATTGTACTTCATTATATTTCTCAGTATAATAAAATGGCTTAGCATTCTCTCTCTATTTCTGGAGCATTTGTTATACATGTTATCTATGCTATTGTATGTCTGCATTATTGTTATTTTATATCTTCGGGCATTCTAGTTCTATACCACTTGGTGTGTTTTCCTCATACTCTTAGACAGAGTTTGGAAAGGGCCAGGTAGCCTCCAGATCTCACCCTCTCCTCAGAGGTGAAATATCTGGTAAACGCCCTCCCAATCCATCTCTGATTAGAGTTTGCTGTGTTTTAGAGATATCCCTTAAAAAGGGATATTACACTGGTATCGATGCATAGTTCTGGCTCAGCCTGTGGAGCTAGTTGTCTATGACACCGGGGAAGAAGCCCTACATTTGTTACAGAGGCAGGAAGTACAGAGATCTTGAGCGTAGGTTGGAGAACACCTATGGAGAGGGACACTGTGTTCGGGTGGTGGACCGGAGCGAGGAAAGAGAGCACGCTGACGGACGCGAGCGAGGAGGGGAGCACCTTACTAGATTCGAGCGAGGAGAGGGCGGGTGGCGGAATGTGCCCCGAGCCAAACGGTTTGGGGAGGAGGCACTCCTCGAATCGGTGCGAATTTAGCGAACGGTTGGGGTGATGGGTCGATTCACCCGTGTGGAGGCTAGGCAGCGTGAGACTCCAGGGGTTTCTCAGGTCGGAGAGGGATCAGGTACATCCCATCATTTGCCGAAGTAGGATGCTGCTCAGCGTGATATTCCTCAGCCGATGGCTTCTTATGCACCTACTCGCACTACCATGCCCAATTTCTTGGGAGAAGCGGAACACGAACGAAACCCCGGTGATAAACCGGACACGCAAGCGGAAGTATTTTGCGAGTATCGAGGCACAGCAAAGCGAGGTTCGAGATTCTCTCGTCGAAGATTTTGTTCGACTCCCGGGCGAAACGTAGAACTCGCGACCATCATAGAGCAACGACATTATCATGCCGGAATACCCACTACACATCGTGATTCCATTTGCCTACGTTTGATGACTCATCAAACGGAATCGGTAAAGTCTTGGATGGAGAAAAGTGCAGACATCTAACGCTTAAACCAGATGTTGGAGACGGAGGCCATCAAGGTGGCGACATTACATTTGGATGGTGAGGCCCAGGACTGGTGGTTCCATGGGATAGTCACACTCGGACACTCTACAGTGACGACGTATGCTGAGTTTACCAGGAGATTGATGGAGCGATTTGACCGGAGAAATCCGGAACAACACTTTGTTGAGCTGACGAGCTCGGCAAACTAGGGCCCGAGCATATGTTACGATTTCAACGAAGTTTCGGTGATCGTGCCGGTCTGTCAACGACACAAATGATGCGCATGTGTTTGTTTTAGGGGTTTGCCAGGCCACTTCGAAGGTAGTCGGATCTGGACGACTACACTTCGAGTTTTAGCGAGACCGAGACTTACGAGGATACGTTGCCGGGACTCGGTTTTGCCCCCGGAAGATAGGGTTTCCTGACCCGAGGAAGGATGTGAGGATTCCACCTCCAAAGGGGAATCCGGGACGGGCACAGATAGATGATGATGCCAGGAGGGAGTTGAGGAAGAAGTGGTTGTGCTTCACTTGTCAGGAGCCGTGGACACCAGGGCATAGGTGTGCTGCTGGCAAAGCACACTTCATTGAGGTCTTCTCCGATGATAGCAGGGAAGAGGATGAGGAGGAGGATGAGGAGGCAGGAGATAGTCAGACGGCCCAGGATCAGTTGCCACCTCCACCTCCAGGGACAGGAGGTGCAGCTTTTGCACCCACAGGAGGGACCCTTGCAGCCTTGCGAGGAGTTCCTAAGTATTTGACGCTGCGCGTACGAGGGACAGTACGTGGCCATCGAGTGTCAGTCTTGGTTGACAGTGGGGCAACCCACAACTTCATTGATGCACGGATGGTCGAGCAGAGGGGTATACCGACCGAGAGCTTTGACGAATTTTCAGTCTTGGTCCCAGGAGCCCAGACGATGCAGTGTGCCCGGTATGTTCCGAAGTTGGCAGTGACAATGGGTGCCTACACCGTGACCGATCACTTTTTCGTGGTCAACATACCAGATACCAATGTGGTATTGGGTGTTCAGTGGTTGATTATGCAAGGGATGGTCACCATGGATTGGGAGGCCTTGGAGATTGAGTGGGATGATAAGAAGGCAGGAAGGCATGAGAAGATACGTGGGATGCAAACTTACCCACCTCAGGTTGTTTCAGCTCACCGGATGGAGGAAACCTTCCGAAAAGGAGACATAGAGTGGGAGAGTTGAGTTAGAAGCATCGGGCGGAGACACGGTCAGCGGTTCATTAGGATATACATGCCATCGCCAGCGGTGTGATGGGTGTTTGGGGATATACCACCGGGTCGCCCACCATTGAGGGTTTGAGCACACCAGTGAGCTTGAGCGAACGTTGACGGTGATAACTACCCTATAAGCATCCCAAAGCCTATCGGGACGGTCAGAGAACCCATCTAGGGTTTCGCACGGCTCTTGGACACATCAGACCAAGCACGAGTCCGTTTGCTTCTTCTGTAGTGTTGGTGAAGAAGAAGGACGACACCTTGAGGATGTGCATTGACTACAGGGCCCTGAACAAGAAGACTCTGAAGAACAGGTACCCAATACCCAGGATCGATGAGTTGATGGATGCGCTGAGAGGAGCTAAGTTCTTCTCGAAGATTGATTTGAGATCAGGGTATCATCAGATTCGCGTGAGGGAACAGGACATTCCCAAGACCGCCTTCAGGTGTCATTATGAGCACTTTGAGTTTTTGGTTATGCCTTTTGGGCTTCTTGTTTGACTAACGAGTCTTGCATGAACCCTGTCTTAGCGGTCATCTAGGGAGATTTCTTAATGATCTTCTTTGATGACACTCATATATAGACATACTCATATATAGCAGGACTTGGGAGGAGCATCTCCAGCATATAGAGGCAGTACTACACATCTTGGAAGAGCAACAGTTCTATGCTAAGCTCTCCAAGTGTGAGTTTGGGATGACGGAGATGTTGTATTTGGGTCACATTATTGGAGTGGACGGAGTGAGGGTCCATGAGGAGAAGATTAGGGCCATAAGAGATTGGCCGGAGCCGAGGAACGTGACGGAACTTCGAGGGTTCATTGGCATATGTTCTTATTATAGGAAGTTCGTCAAAGGTTTCTCACAGCTTGCTGCACCCCTTACGGATTTGACGAAGAAGGGGGCATTCAGTTGGTCGGATACAGCACAGCAAGCCTTTGATAGGCTTAAGAAGGTGATGAGTAGCTACCCAATGCTTGCATTGCCGGATTTTACGCAGCCATTTGTCTTGGAGTGTGATGCGTCGACAGAGGGGATCGACGTAGTATTGATGCAGGGAGGACACCCTATAGCCTTTGAGAGCTGGAAGCTCCTTCCCCACGAGAGGTTGTATTCTATATACGACAAGGAGATGTTGGCCATTATGCATGCATTGGCCAAATTCTGGCAGTATCTGGTAGGGAATAGGTTCAGGGTGAGGATTGATCACAACAGCCTCAGGTTCTTTTTGGAGCAGAAGCAGCTATAGGAGAGGCAACAGAAGTGGATCAGTAAGATCCAAGCATATGACTTTGACATTGAGTATGTCAAGGGTAAGAATAACGTGGTAGCAGATGCCCTTTCACGTAGACCAGCCACGTTATCTCTTATGAGCTTGGATACGGATTGGAGGGCTCGACTTTTAGTGGAGTACTCCAAGGACAGATTTGCATGTGAGGTTCTAGATGGACAGGTGGCGGATGACAAGTACAGGGTGGTCGATGAGATCATCTAATACAGGGACAGGATCTTCTTGACTGAGGGACCTCAGCTTAAGAAGAAGATACTCCAGACATCACATGATTCTCCATTGGCAGGCCATCAGGGGTTTACCAAAACCTACAGGGCCATTAGAGAGAGGTTCTCATGGAAGGGCCTCAAGGAGGACGTACTCCAGCACATCAAGGAGTGCGATGTTTGTCAGAGGAACAAGGGGGAGATGAGCCAACCCGCAAGATTTTTGCAGCCTCTTCCCATTCCAGAGGGGAAATAGGAGAGCATATCGATGGACTTCATCACAGGGTTTCCCATGGTGCAGGGCAAGGATTGTATCTTTGTCGTCGTTGATCGGCTAACAAAGTATGCGCACTTTTTCGCCATATTTGCGCATTACACAGCAGCACAGGTGGCCGAGCTATTCTTCAGAGAGGTTTTAAGGCTGCATGGTCTTCCTAAGACCATCATCAGTGACAGGGACAACCGCTTCATGGGCGGATTTTAGCAGGAACTTTTCCGGCTGGTGGGGACGGAGTTGACGCCGAGTGTTGGCCGCTTTAATTCTTTTAACAATTCAAGCACCACATAAATTGTCAACCCGGGAAGGTCTGTTTATTCCAAAGGCAATCACGCACAGGATATGCTCAATTCCAAAAGCAAGGAAATGTTGTAGTAGAAATCACACAATTAACAATCATACAGATCTAGCTATTCACACCTTGTTTTAACAAAGCTGAAGCCTACTTGTGTTACAGCAGAAGCAATTCCTCTATTTCAGTCTTTCATTAAAAGAATTCTAAGAAAAGATAATGAAACGAAATCACCCTGTAGAAAAGGAAATCAATCAACCATAACAGGGAACAGGACCCTATTCCTCCAAACAGGAATCTTCAGCACCTGTTGCCTGATACTAAGCACACTGTAGGAAAAGATCAAATCAAGGAAAACAGGACCCTATTCCCATGAACAGGAATCTTCAACACCTGTTTCCTGATATCAATAACACTGCAGAAAAAGAGAATCAAGCTGCGGGGAACAGGACCCTATTCCTCCGAACAGGAATCTTCAGCACCTGTTTCCCGGTATCAATCTCACATTCAAACAAATAACGGAAAAAGATCTCTTGACTTCTTTAAGAATGAATGATACAGAACTGATGCAGTGTTAAAGAAAACAGAGTGCTTAAAGAGCTACAGAACTATGTAAATGATTCTTCAGTAAACAGAGTTGAATTAAGGTAAAAATAACATAGAGAAATTTAACAAACTACAGGAGCGATTGGGTGAATCTTGTGATGAAGGCGGGCCCTTTCCTTCTCACAAGATTCCCCAGAGGAAAGAGTTAAATTGAAGCGCTTAAAAGAAACCTTTATTCATCTGTCAAAAAGGAATGATACATTACAATGGAGTCTTGCTCCTTTCCGCTCAAAAATAATGTCTCTCCTGCAGTCTCTAACTCCCCTTCTAATGATGATGTCTCCTCTTTTTAAAGAGGAGACATCTATTATAGTTACATCAGAGAAATCCTATATTTATCTAAATCTCTTCTTCTATCTTAAAAACAGGGTCTTTCCATTCTTCCATAGAAAAATATTGTTACAACAGATACAAAAAGGTACTGGCTTCAGAACAATCCGTGTAACAACTTTCCTTGCTTGTCTTCGTCTTGTTGCCATCGTTCCTGAAATACTCTTTCAAGATCGCAAATCACGAGTAGTGACGGAATGTACATGCCCGCTGACTGTTTCAGCAACAAATTTGACTGTTTCAGCAACGGAGTCGACTGTTTCAGCAACGGTCGATTGTTTCAGCAACAGCACGTTCCTTATCATAAATTATCTGCGATCTTTTAGACTTGTGTTAGCAACAATCTACCTTCGATTAATGATGAAATATAAGAGTAATGTGGAATTATATGTAAACAGATTAAATATATAGTAAAGAGAAGGATTTCATATACCTTTGGATAAAATGGGTGAAAATGATAATGTAACCTTTTTAAATATGGCTATAAAGAGTAAGGTGGTGTCAAAATGTATGGTGGAAATGGTACTTTGTGAGGTCCTAACATCCCCCCCAGCTGAAAGGGTTGCATGTCCTTAGGCAACTTTTAGTCCGAGTCAGAGTCTGAGTACTGACTCTTTGCATGCAAGTTACTCAAGCAATAACTATGGAAGGTGGCTTCTGTCGAAGATCTGAATCCCTGGTTACTCTGCAGTTTTTGCCATGCTACTGCCTCGTCCCTGTTAGCCAATTTGTAGTGAGTCTGATATTGTTCTGCCGACATCCATAAGATAGGGAAGTGAAAATGATAACCAATCCAATTCTCGGCACATTGCTGAATGCATCTGATATAGTTTGGTACCCTGGATAGTGCAGTTTGAAGATTATCAAGGCTAAAAGGATTATATTCTTGTCTTTCCTTACAAGACTGTTGCCAGAACATGGTGTTGGCCTTCAAGGCAGCAGTCTCTTTGACTCTGATTAACTGATGACACTTGAGGAGTATTGAGGATTGCAATTGCTGCATGTACCTGCGCATTCCTGGCTTCTGCAAAAATCTATGGTATTCTGCTACAAAAATGGTCGGATTTGAAGGTTCTGGTCTTATCCACAGGAGGCGATTATCCTCATTATGCCTACTTGCAATAAAAGCAGTTTTTCATGTGATTTGATTGGCAAGAAATGAAACAAATGCCCTAATTTGTATATCACCAACAATTGGATTGAGGTTGACCTTTCTATTGTCAGGCATAGCCTCATTATGAAGATAAAGTTCATATAACAAATGTTGGTCACTAGCGGGGGCCTCAGCAAATGTTTTGACAAATTGTTCCGCTGTGAGCAACTCATGAGGTCTCCCATCCTTAATTGCTTTCAACTGAAAATAAACAAGGCGTTCAGAAAGGAACAAAGAATAATTCAAGGAAGGTTTCCTGGTGGCTAACAATTTTTGTACTAATGAGAACATTAGAACCAGTTTGTCTTTTAACTCCTTGATTTCTTTCTTAGAATCCTTGAGTTGTTGAAGTGTCTGCTCCCAATTATCCCAGTTGGCATACATCTGATTCTGCCAGGCCAACTTATGCTGTTGTAACATTTTATCTTGATCAACAGCATACTGTTTTTTCCACTTATTGATTATCTCCAATTCTTTCCATGGTGGAGTCTGTGTCCCGATATTATAAGTACTGGGTTGGGGCATAGTCTGAGTAGCTGAGCTGACTAACACAGGGCAGGATATATGTGGCTTGGTTTTTTTCTAGACTTTTTGAGGGCCCTACTGGTTCTTGTGTGGCAGTAGGGCGTTATTCTTTGATTGCAACTGATGTGGATGCCTCAGGCACTGGGACTTTAACTATTTTGTATCTGGCCTGTTGGTAAATGTTTCCACATTCATGGAACATGTATTCTTTACATGGGTCATTCTTTTGTACTAATGCTGTATGTGCCAACATGTAGAGATTTAATTCTTTATCAAAGGCTTCCCTTGCCATTACTAACTCTTTTTTATAGGCCTCTAATTCTGACTTCAAAAATTCATTTTCCTCCAATAAAGATGCCATGGTGGGTGAACCCTGTGTGTTGGTTGCTTTTGCTGGAGTGGATTGCTGATCCGCAGCTGTAGCTGGTTCTTATGTTTCAGCTACAGCTGGTTTCCTTATATTATCAGGCTTGGTGTTTGGTTTTTGCACTTCAGCGGCTGGTTCTTGTGTTTCAGCTGCTGAGTGAGTAACTGGTTCTTATGGAGCAGTTACTGTTTGAGTAGTAAATGATGTCATATTACCCTGGGCATCTGGTTCTTGTGGAGCAGTGCCACAGGATGAGACAGGTAATGATTCGGGAATTTGGAATGGTGATGAGAATTGAAGTTTTAATAAAATAGATGCGGGGTCAGGGGAAATGGGAGTGACTTCAGATTCAACAGTCGTTTTCATTTTCCTCCTAGGTAGGAAAGCAAAAAAGGTGGCTTCCCTTTTTTTATGAGAAGGTTCTTTCCTAGGGGAAGGGCTATCGGAAGAGGTAGCAACTTGGAATGTGGCCCTTTTTTGCCTTTTTGAGACAGAGACTGTTGCAGTTCGTCTCTTCCTTTTATGAGTAGGGGGAGATGGGAGTGTTTCAGCTTGAGAGTCATCGCTAGAGATGTGGACAGTGGGATGGGGTGACTCTGCTAATTGGGATGAACTTGGGGGCAGAGCAACTGGTTCTGAAGATGGAATCAATGGGGGATCAGGGATATCTTCCAGTTGCCGTTCATAAGAGCTTTTGGGGGTTTCTTGGGGAATTTCGGCTTCTTGGGGAATTTCAGGGGCTTGTTGGAGGAGTAAGGGTGGATTATTCAGAGGGGGGTTTTGCTGAGCAAAACCCCTCTGAATTAATAATTTACATAAGCGATGATGAGTAAGGGACAGTGATGGGAATTTTACCCGTCTACAGTAATATGACATGTTTTTAATGCATCCAAGTAGATAATAAGGAATGTTGACTAATCGACCATGCCACAAATGACTCATTAAAACAAAGTCGTGTTGATAAACTACCTGGTAACGCCCCTCGTAAGTCAAATAGTGCTTGATGAATTCAGCTACTGTTGGCGAGGTAATGAATGCAGACTTATGCCGCGGCCTTTAATCTCAACCTGTTCCTCTGGAAGAAGGAAGTCCTATTGTGCGTTTAAAATGACTTGTTTCCTGCTAAACCAACGAGCACCTGTAACCGGCAACCCTGAAACTTGTGCTATATCTTCCTCTGTGACCGAAATTCGGACCCCTTGGACTACGGAGTAATCTTCCTGAAAATTCTGCACAAACTCTAAAACTTGTTGAGGATCAAATTCTCCTAACCTTTCGAAGTATATAATCCAACCTGCCTGCTGAAAAATTTGGTAGGCCTCCGGGAATAATTCAAAAAGAGTTATCAAGCCAGGCTCATGTCTGATAGCCGAGCCTCCCATAGCTACTAACTTGAGTCAAATGTAGAGGCGCAGAGAACAGAAACACGGGCTTGATCAAGCTAATCGTTGCAACTGAGGATATGGTGTATCAATGACGACGGAAATAATGGATATGAAGAGTGACGGTGGATTGGATGGTGTGGAATGATGATTCAGTTTTCGAAATTCCCCCCCTTACGTATGATGAAATGATGTTTAAGTGTGTGGGGATTGTAATCATAATGAACAAGATCCTCTCTTTAAAATATTATTTAACTGTATTACATTAAAAAAAAAAAACCGCATACCTTATATTTTTACCTTTGTTTTTATAATTCGAAGTTTAGAGTGCTTCATAATGGCTTAATACTGATGGAAGAATCTTTAGATTTCTCTGGAATGTAGAAACAGGAGCATATCAGGATCTGCTCAATACTGGATAATATTCACCCAAGGGATCTGAAGAATAAAAGTGGAGTACTGAGAAACTCGTGTAGCACAGGAAAGGAATGGTGTTTTAATAATGACAGGTTGCTGAAAATGGTGTTTCAGCAATGGAGAAATGAATGACATGCTGCTGAAAGTGGTGTTTCAGCAATGGAAAAATAAGGAAAATGGAATGTAATGATTTGGATTTAAGAAAACTGGGAGAAGTACTTGCTGAGGGATAATTTCAGCAGTAAGGAGCGGGAAATACTGGCTGAAAGATGGTGTTTCAGGAATAGGTAGAAATGGGGAAAAATGGAAAAAAAGAAAGATGGAGTAATGGGATAAGTGATAAAAGGGATATTGCTGGGAAATGGGTTAAAATGAAGGGAACAAAGCTTCTGTGATTGAAGCTTCAGATCTTCCTGTGATGAAACTGTCCTCCTTAGTGAGTTCTCCCTTATTCTGAAAAATATAATTGTAACATGCCAACCCTTGACAGGGATTATTAGTTTTAAATCTAATCTAATGCTAGAAATATAGTGCAGAAAATTAAATGCTATGAGGAGCAGAGGACTCCCCTAGAAAAAGATAATGTGTATCAGTCATGCAAGCAGTCTTGAAATCTTCTTTAGAAACAGGGCGCTGGTACAAACGAAGCCTATGACCATTTACTAGTAGAGGTGTTTTAGAATCATCAATTGTTAAAATTCTTACTGTTCCATTAGGAAAAACAACATCTACTTCATATGGTCCAAGCCATCGTGTACGTAGCTTACCCTGAAAGTTTTCAAACCGAGAGTCATACAATAAGGCCCAATTACCTTTTTGGAACTGCTTGTGTTTGATAATTTTATCATGCCACTTCATTATTTGTTGTTGAATCATGGTTGTTTGGTGAATGGCATCTAATCTCTTTTCATCCAATTGAAGAAGCTACTGCAACCTAGCTGTCTGCACATCAGTCAAATCAAGGTTAACAGCTAAAGCAGTTCTTAAAGTTTTAATTTCAAATTCCACAGGAAAAACAACATTTTTACCATAAACCAATTCATAGGGAGAAAATCCTGTAGTGTTTCTCCAGGTAGTTCTGTAAGCCCATAGGGCTTCAGGGAGCCTTTGAGACCAATCCTTCCGGTTATCCTTCACTGTTTTAGTTAGAATGGCTTCTAATACTTTATTTGTGCTTTCCACCTGCCCATTGGCCTGGGGATGGTATGGTGTAGTCATTCTATGATGGATATGATATTTCTGAAGGGTAGATTTAAAACCATGAGAATTGAATGGAGGTCCTCCATCTGTAACTAGCTCTATAGGAATTCCAAATCTAGTGAAGATCTCTTCAAATAAGAAAGCTAGGACAACTTCTTCATTGGCTCTAATAAGTGCTTTGGCTTCCACCCATTTAGTCATATAGTCTGTAGAGACTAATATATAAGTTCTTTGATTGGATGGAGGATTAATGGGTCCTATGAAATCCAAGGCCCATCTTTCAAATGGTTCGGATACTACCTAGGGGTTTAATGGCATTTGATCTCTATGATTGGGTTGACCCATTCGCTGACAGCTGTCACAAGCCCTCACATATTTCTTTGCATCCTTAAATAATGAGGGCCAATAGTAACCCATCCTCAAAATTTTGTGTGCTATTCTTTTATCAGCAAAATGCCCTCCGCAAGGGACATCATGACAAGCTTTTAGTATGTCGTACACTTCATCCTCCCTAATGCATCTTTGGATTTCCTGATCAAGCCCTGTGTAGAAAAGACACCCACTTATCCAGCTACACCTGGCACTTTGTTGAACAATTCTTCTCTTTTCCCTGTATGACAGGTGCGATGGTAATTTTCCTGCAACCAAATAATTGGCAATATCTGCATACCACGGAGAGTGAGCAGAGACTGCAAATAAATACTCATCAGGAAAGGAATCATCTACTGGAATATTATTATCAGTTTTTAACCGTGAAAGGAAATCAGCCACAACATTTTCTTTACCAGGCCGATCTACAATTGTAATATCAAACTCCTGCAGTAACAATAACCATCTGGTAACTCGAGCATTTGTGACAGATTTGTTCATTAAATACTTAATAGTCGAGTGATCAGTGTGGAAAAAAGTAGAATAACCCGTGATGTAATGTCGAAATTTATTAATGGCATAAATTACTGCAAGAAACTCCTTCTCGGTAACTGTATAATTAAGCTTAGCAGGGTTCATGTTCTTACTGATAAAATAGATAGCATAAGGAAGATGATTTTCCTCTTGTCCCAAGACAGCTCCAATTGCAGTATCTGAAGCATCAGAAGATATATGAAAGGGGAGGGCCCAATCAGGTCCTCTCAAAATAGGAGCAATAGATAACTGGTGCTTGAGTTCTACAAAGGCTTTCTGACAAAGATTAGTTCACTTAAATTCAACATTTTTCATAAGCAACACAAATAATGGAGAAGCTATCTTAGAAAAATCTTTAATAAATCTTCTGTAGTATCCAGCATGTCCTAGAAAACTTCTCACATCAGTTTGTGTCTTAGGAACAGGAAGATTCTGAATGACTAGTATTTTAGATGGGTCTACCTGAATACCTTGAGATGAAATAAAATGTCCAAGCACTACTCCTTCACTCATCATCATATGACATTTTTCAGTACTTAAGGAGAGGTGAGCTTGTATACAACGTTTAAGTACCTTTTTCAAGATTTTGTAATGCATCTTCAAAAGAGACACCATAAGGAGTAAAATCATCCATAAATATTTCCATAGAGTCATTCAGCATATCAGAAAAGATTCCTATAACAGCCCTCTGAAAAGTTGCTGGTGCATTACATAGTCCAAATGGAAGAACTCTATAAGCAAAAGTTCCCCAAGGACTAGTAAAAGTGGTCTTGTCTTGGTCTTGGGGTGCAATTCTAATTTGGTTATACCCGCTGAATCCATCTAGAAAATAAAAGAATTTCTTTCCTGATAGACTATCCAACACCTGATCAATGAAAGGTAAAGGAAAGTGATCCTTTTGAGTAGCTTTGTTTAAGGCTCTGTAATCAACACACACTCTCCATTTCCCGTTTTTCTTAGGAACTATTACCAATGGGGAAACCCCTTCACTGTCAGATATAGGGTATATAAATCCTGCATTAAGCAATTTCTGAAGTTCTTCTTTAACAATTTCTCTTAAATTAGGGTTCATTTGTCTTTGGGGTTGACAAACTGGTCGGCATCCTTCTTTAATATAAATTCGGTGAGTACATAATTCAGAAGAGATTCCCTTCATATCCGTGTAATCCCATGCGAATGCTTCCTTATTTTCAAGTAATAACTTCATTAACTACTGTGTTTCAGCAACTGTTAGGTCAGGATTTATGTTTAATGTCTTGCCAGGTTCGATTTCGACTGTTATGCTTTTAGATGAGATGGTGGTTAATGTATGAGACAAATCTTCAGATTCAATCTTTTCCTGGGTATCTGTTTCAAAAATTGCAGTCAATTGATTGTGTGTTTCAGCAATTACAGAGGAAGGTTCGCAAATAAAATTATTAATTATTTCATCCTCTGTATTGTCTTTAAGAGTTAAAGCTTGTCCGATAGTTAAAATGGGCTGAATAGCATTATCATCATAATCCATCCATACAGAATTTTCATTATTAATTATGGGTGTAGCATGAGGATAAAGAGTAAGCTGTTTAGTTTCATAACCATTAGAAATTTTCATTGAACCAGATCTACAACTTATAAAGGCATCGGCTGTGGCCAGCCATGGTCTTCCTAGAATTAAAGGGTGTCCCCCCAGCTTTGTTTTAGTTTGTAATACCACAAAATCAGCTGGGTAATTCCAGGATTCAACTGAGATAACTAGATCTTCAACAACTCCTTCTGGTTTAATTGTAGAACGGTAAGCTAATTCTAGGATGGTTGGTGTATCTCTAATTGTGTTATTCAGCTGTAACAACTGTGAAGTTTCAAGAGTCATAATGTTTATTGCAGCACCTAGATCTACTAGAACTTGAGGAATTATTGTTTTACCAATTTGAACTGTCATGGTAGGATGGCCGAGGTCACCATATTTCACAGGAGGGGTTTTTCTGGACATTAATGCAGATAAATCACCCATAACATGAACTGTAAGGGGGTCTTTAGTCTTCCTACCAGGTTTCTTAACACAAATGTCCCTTATGGTTCTAGCATAAATTGGTACATCTCTCAGTGCCTGTAAAAGTGAAATTTTAACATACAAATTTTGCAATTCCCCTAAAAGATTAAAAGCAGGTGTTTTAGGCGTTTTAGTTAAAACTAAACGCTCGGGGAATGGTGGTTCTGTTATTTCAATACCCTTGTTAGAGGGTGGTTGTGCTTTTTTATGTTTCTCAGTTTCCTCTTTATCAGAATCAAAAGCGGTTATATCATCGATGATAGGTTCTACTATTTTCCCGGATCTCAAATGAATATCATTACATTGCATGGTAGGAAATGTAGGCTGATTCTGAATATCAATGACTTGCACAACTTTATTATTGGGGTTAGGATTTGGTTGCACAGGTAGCTGGGGTCTCGTTTGATTATTTGGTGGAGCATTTGATGGTAGAGGAAGTGGTTGTTGAAATTGAGGAAATTGATTTGGATACGGGAGTTGTTGGCTTCTCGAATTTGAATTCCAAGGATTAAAAGAAGATGGCTGTTGTGGAGGCCAAGGAGTCCACATTGTAGGATCAACAAAGGGAGGGTTTGTTTATTGCATGGGTGGGTAGTTCATCTGATTAAAGGGTGGTTATTGCATTTGATTAAAGGGAGGGTGATTTGTCTGACTGAAAGCAGAATAATTATTCCAACAATTAAATGGCATACTAGAATTCATACCTTGTCCTTTTGGTTGCCATTGTCTTCTTTGTGTTAGCAGGTAAACTGCTTCAGCTTCTTCTTCCGTTGGATGCAATGCTGCCTTTATTCCCGGTAGAGAGGGACATTGTTGTGTTTCATGATATTTCTCACAAAGGGTGCAGATTGGTATTTTGTCCAATGGGCATTCCCTTAGTGGATGTTTGTCTCTGCATTTAGGGCAAAAGACAGCCATAGCTGCTTCTGCTTCAGCCTGCTTCTTTTTAACCTACAAGGTGTCAATTTGTGAAGCAAAAGAACTTAACATCTCAGTTTTAAATTCTTCAAGTAAATTACCTATTTCAGCTCTTGTTGCTCCCCCACTGGCTGATTTCTGCACTCTTGAATAGGTGGGATCTTTGTTACTTACTCTGTTCCTTGCAGCTCCTCTTGAACATCTTTTACAAAGTTCAACAATCTCATCATATGATTCTTTAGATATATCTCCCTTGCCAAGCATGTTTAACATGTCTAAACAATAGTCCCTTAATCCTCTAAGTAATATTGTTTTACGAATTTCTTTACTTACATTCGGATGATTAGATCTCCGCAAATTATACTGCAGCCTTTCCACATAGTCCTCCATATTCTCGTCCGGCTTTTGTGCCATGTTGAATAGTTCCTCCCTCTTTTCTCTTGTCCGACAATAGTCCTGATATTTAAGCAGGAATTTCTGTTTCATCTGTTCCCATGTTGTGATTACCTGACTTCCAAGGCTCATGAACCATCTTAAAGCATTTCCTTTTAATGTTGCTGGAAACAGTTTCAGCTTCTGAGCATTAGTAACATAATCATAACTTCTGCATAATATATCAAATTCAAAAAGAAATTCATCCGGATCTTCAGAGGATAAACCATGGAAGTTGGGTAAAGCTGACAATGCAATATTCTTCATAGGAGTTGTTCCTCTAGGGAGATCACTGATAGGAAATCCCAGGTTAGAGAGAGAATTTTCATCCCTTCCTTCTCCTTCAGGATCTACACGTCCTCCACCAAATAATTATTCGTTGTTTCCTTCCATTGGCTGTTCTCCTACTGCACTTGCTCGATCCTCAAGATCTTCTACTGGCTCCTCAATGTTTTCCACTGGTCATCCAATACTCTCTATTAGTTCCTCAACGTGCTCTGCTGATTTGCTAGCACTTTCTTCTGATTCTCCCGCACTGGTTGCTGGTTCTTTAATATCCGTTATTGGTTCCTCTATGTTTTCAGGGCCCACAACTTCTTCTGTTTTGTAGTCTGATTGAGGGGAGCGCTGAAGTTTTGGTCTTCGAGAACTTAATCTCTGTGATGATTCAACCTTTGATACAATTTTGTCAATAAAAGTCTTTCTTCCTCCCCTTCCTTTGCCCTTGCCACCTGTAGGATTAGTTTTCTTCTGGGTTCCGCGTCCTCTCATACAATATGCACATCTAGAAAGAAAATATCAATGCTTTTGAAATCTATAATTGCCTTCCCCGGCAACGGCGCCAAAATGTTGGCCGCTTTAATTGTTTTAACAATTCAAGCACCACATAAATTGTCAACCCGGGAAGGTCTGTTTATTCCAAAGGCAATCACGCACAGGATATGCTCAATTCCAAAAACAAGGAAATGTTGTAGTAGAAATCACACAATTAACAATCATACAGATCTAGCTATTCACACCCTGTTTTAACAAAGATGAAGCCTACTTGTGTTACAGCAGAAGCAATTCCTCTATTGCAGTCTTTCATTAAAAGAATTCTAAGAAAAGATAATGAAACGAAATCACCCTGCAGAAAAGGAAATCAATCAACCATAACAAGGAACAGGACCCTATTCCTCCAAACAGGAATCTTCAGCACCTGTTGCCTGATACTAAGCACACTGTAGGAAAAGATCAAGTCAAGGAAAACAGGACCCTATTCCCATGAACAGGAATCTTCAGCACCTGTTTCCTGATATCAATAACACTGCAGAAAAAGAGAATCAAGCTGCGGGGAACAGGACCCTATTCCTCCGAACAGGAATCTTCAACACCTGTTTCCCGGTATCAATCTCACATTCAAACAAATAACGGAAAAAGATCTCTTGACTTATTTAAGAATGAATGTTACAGAACTGATGCAGTGTTAAAGAAAACAGAGTGCTTAAAGAGCTACAGAACTATGTAAATGATTCTTCAGTAAACAAAGTTGAATTAAGGTAAAAATAACATAGAGAAATTTAACAAACTACAGGAGCGATTGGGTGAATCTTGTGATGAAGGCGGGCCCTTTCCTTCTCACAAGATTCCCCAGAGGAAAGTTAAATTGAAGCGCTTAAAAGAAACCTTTATTCATCTGTCAAAAAGGAATGATACATTACAATGGAGTCTTGCTCCTTTCCGCTCAAAAATAATGTCTCTCCTGCAGTCTCTAACTCCCCTTCTAATGATGATGTCTCCTCTTTTTAAAGAGGAGACATCTATTACAGTTACATCAGAGAAATCCTATATTTATCCAAATCTGTTCTTCTATCTTAAAAACAGGGTCTTTCCATTCTTCCATAGAAAAATATTGTTACAACAGATACAAAAAGGTACTGGCTTCAGAACAATCCGTGTAACAACTTTCCTTGCTTGTCTTCGTCTTGTTGCCATCGTTCCTGAAATACTCTTTCAAGATCGAAAATCATGAGTAGTGACGGAATGTACGTGCCCGCTGACTGTTTCAACAACAGATTTGACTGTTTTAGCAACGAAGTCGACTGTTTCAGCAACGGCTGATTGTTTCAGCAATAGCACGTTCCTTATCATAAATTATTTGCGATCTTTTAGACTTGTGTTAGCAACAATCTACCTTCGATTAATGATGAAATATAAGAGTAATGTGGAATTATATGTAAATAGATTAAATATATAGTAAAGAGAAGGATTTCATATACCTTTGGATAAAATGGGTGAAAATGATAATGTAACCTTTTTAAATATGGCTATAAAGAGTAAGGTGGTGTCAAAATGTATGGTGGAAATGGTACATTGTGAGGTCCTAACACCGAGTACCAGTTATCACCCATAGACGGATGGACAGACGGAGATAGTTAACAAGTGGCTGGAAGGCTACTTGCATAACTATGTCAGTGGGCAGCAGCGAGAATGGCTGAAGTGGTTGCATTTGGGGGAGTACTGCTACAACACGACACATCACATGTCCATTGGTATGTCATCGTTTTATGCTTTGTATGGGTATCATTCCTTATCTTTTTCTGATGTTATGTTCAGTGCTAGCAAGGCTCCTAGAGCCAAGATTTGGATCCAAGAGAGTCAGGATATTGTCCGAGCTCTCAAGGACAATATGGCTACAACACAAAACCAGCAGAAGCTGTATGCTGACAGAGGTCGGGTGGAGAGACAGTTTGAGGTAGGGGACTTAGTCTACCTACGATTACAGCCATATCGACAGTCGTCGCTGAAGCAGAAGGGAACTGAGAAGCTCAAGCCTCGCTTTTACGGGCCATACAAGGTAACACGCAGGATTGGGTAGGTTGCGTATGAGTTGGAGCTACCTCAAGGCAGCAAGATCCACAACATTTTTCATGTATCATGCCTGAAGAAGGCACCGGGGCAGCAGGTGACAGTGACAGAGGAGCTACCACCCACGGATGATGAGGGGAACTTGGTGTTGCAACCAGAGGCTATTATTGATACCAGGGAGAGGCAGCTACGGAGCAGGAAAGTCCGGAAATTCTTGGTGAGGTGGAAGAATTTGTTGGATGAGGATGCCACTTGGGAGAGTGAGAATATTTTGCAGCATCCATCACTTCAGTTGCTTGAGGACAAGCAAAATTTTTCCGGGGAGATTGTAATATTTCTAATTAGCGACAGCTAATTGGAATATTCGGTTTTGTTCATTTTTGCCGTCTATAGTTTATAAATAAATAAAAAGTGAGTGGAGAGGGTCTAACTCACTTAAGTGGAATAAAACACCTTCCTAGTAGCACAACGTTGTGACTTAAGGGGGGAGCCAAGGGGGGCCAAGCACCACGTAGAGAGGGGACCCACGTATGCTCTAGAAGCTACTGCACAGGAGAGGAAGAGCACGTGGCAAAAGAGGGAGGCTACATTGAGGAGATGGGCCTTAGGGTTGGGGAAGGCCAACATTATAAAAGAGGGAGGAGCCTTCTTATTTGATTCATTCGTTGTTGATGATATTGAGCTGGTCGTTTTGACTTCTTGAGCACGCTGGTTGTTTAGTCTGTCTGCAGCACTGTTTAGTGCGTTGAGTGTCTCCGATCGGAGATATCGCCCTTAGCCCTGGGGGAATTCGAGTGCCCACTCAAGAAAGGTATTTTCTTTAGAATTTTGCGAGAGGATTGGTGTTTGGTTTTTGTTGCGGAGCCGTGCATTCAGAAATATTGCGCAGTCATTGAGAGGGAGGACGCAGTCCATCCAGGAGGAGCTCCGGATTGGGATTCTTGCAAGGGTTTTGAGCTTGGAGATTGAGGAGAGGATCAGCCTTTACCTTTGGGAGGATTTTGGTGGAGTTTGAGGCCGTATTTCAGTTGTTCCTATTCAGCCTCTACGCAGGGCCTTGGAGGGCAACGTAATTCCCCAAGGGGGAGGATTTTCGAGGGTCAACTATTTCTGATATGATTTCTGGGTTTTGCTGGGGTTGATGAGTAGAGGTGGATTCCAGATTTTCAGCTCATTCCAGCTAGGGGAACAACCCCAAGTCATCAGTAGCAGCTACACGGCAGTTTCCAGCAGCTGGGACACAGTTCATAGAGCAGCCATTTCATGGTTATTCTGAGAGTATTTCTTCACTTGCCTTGAGAAAGCCTAGGTGCCATCACTCTGATCACATATTGTACTTCATTATATTTCTCATTATAATAAAATGTCTTAGCATTCTCTCTCTATTTCTGGAGCATTTGTTATACATGTTATCTATGCTATTGTATGTCTGTATTACTATTATTTTTATATCTTCGGACATTCTAGTTCTATAGCACTTGGTGTGTTTTTCCTCATACTCTTAGACAGATTCTGGAAAGGGCCAGGTAGCCTCCAGATCTCACCCTCTTCTCAGATGTGAAATATCTGGTAAACGCCCTCCCAGTCCATCTCTGGTTAGAGTTTGCTGTGTTATAGAGATATCCCCCAAAAAGGGATATTACGCTTAGCCCCTTTTTCTTGCCCTCATCCAAGTCAACAACAAATCTGCTTGCCTGGGCAGGCCCTATGGCCTATGTTCCTTGATTTGTAGCAACCATATCCAATTGAATAAACCCTTGATCAAACTCAACCCTCCAACATATTTTCTCTCTTCTTGCACAAGATTGCCACAAGGACCCTAGACTTAACTCGACCTAGTCCTTTAGTCCTGTGGTCACACACTAAGACATGTGTCCTTCTTCTCACAAAACCAAGACCTATTTTCTAGACAGAGCAATCCAATCCATCTTTATTGTGGCTAGGTCACATTAACCTCTTATATCCACAAGAATAAGTCCTTCTCCTCTTGTGATTATGCCTCTGCATTGGCCTATATTTATATTTCAGTTTTAGGGTTTCTTAGGGAAACTCTAGATCCTTTTAGGTTTTTTCCCACTTACCCTTATAATATTAAATTAGAGTTATTTTCCCTTACTTAGGGTTAAAACCGATGATTTGGGTACCTTTCCCAACCAACTTACTTTTGGTGGGTTTTCTCCACTAGAAAATACCTTCCAAGCTACCCAATTTTCAAAATGGGATTTTCAAGTATGCTTGAGACGCCTTAGATAATCTATATGTATATTTCAAAGATGAACAAATCATCTAATAGAGGTCTCCATTGGGGTCACTCAAGATTAACCTAGATGGCTTAGTTGGGTAAGGGTAAAATTATTGCATCGAGATAATAGGAAATACCAACCTAAAGGATTTGATTAACATGTATCTCCAAAGGTTGAAGAATATTTGAAATAAATGGAAAGGAATTGGTGAGACTACCGGGGAAAACACGATGGTAATGTCAATAATCATTGGCTTTTCATAAGAACCTTTGAGATATGTGGTCCATCCACCCAAAAGTGTGCACATGGAGATGTGAGACGTGAAAAATATCTTCTTTGATGACTTCAAAGGATTGCTTCCTAAGGTGGGGAGGCTTAAGGAATGCAAGAGCTAGCAAAGGAGATCATTTAAGAGCATATGTGAAGAAACATAAGGGAATGGAACCCAAGTAGAAGAAGTTAGGATCATGGAGAAAAAACTACAAAATGGGCAGTAGATGAAGAATTCCAAATGCTACCATAATGGGAAGTACAACCATTATGCCAAGCACCAATGGAAACCCACAAAACAATATAGTAATATCACATAAAACATTTAGGGGCATGTGTATGTTGTTTCCCCTCATTCTTCTCTTGATGAAGATTCTTAGCTTATACATAATGGGACTACTAGACACATCATTGCACACATGGAGGGTTTTTAGAAATTCAAGCAATCAAGAGATGATTCAATGATTTCCACTAACAAACATGTGTCCTAACTTGTTGGAAGTAGTCATATCCTTTTGATTTTACATGATGGTTGAAGAAGGATTATTGATCTAATGCTTTATGCACTAGGGTATTATTATTCATTGATATTTTATCGTTTTAAAGGAATTTTCTTCATAATACTTTTTCTTTATATGCCAAATTAATTTGTAAACCACCTCATGGTACATTTCAAATATGGTAAACAATTTGATATTTGATTGATTTACCACCCTGAAAATGTCCAAGCAATCTCTCTACTTCAACACCCAATTGAAATGGTCTATTTTATGATCAATGATTTCAACATTGGATGCTATAAAGTCCATAAGAATTGTAATACAAAAGATGATTTTATAACATCTAAGAGAACATCTAATAACAACTTCTAAAAATACATATTCATGGGCCAAGAAATAACATATTTTTCGAAGATGGTATGAGTCATAGGTTGACACCAAATAAACCAACAAATTAATAATGTTAACAAAAATAAATAAGATAATAATGCATATAAATAAAAGTACTAATAATTATAATGTAAAAATGTGGTTGCAATTGAGGGGGCCTCCTCACAGATCTAATAGGAAAAGAAGAAGTTTGATTTTGCTTGGGGTTTAGAGATCACCTTGAATAACATGACTAGATGCTTAGCACCACACCAAGCCCTACATATATCAAGAGAGTGAGGCATTAAATGCATCACTATCATTAGGAACTCCTCCATTGTTGTTTGTCTTATGCTCAAGCTCTTTGTTCCCCATCCTAAATGAATTAAAAGAATCATTCAAATAACTTATGATTTAATGGAAAATTTTGACTCTATTTCATATTTTCAAGCCCTTTGACATATGGATAAAGAGGTCAATAGTCTTTAAAAACAATAAGCACTCCAAGGAGAAAGGAAAATTCTATTAAAAGAAGATCATGGAATTCTCACATATCTCCCTTGATGTTAATGTTTGTTTTCATGACCACGATCCAATTATACAAGTGGATGTGCGTGCCCAAAAGCATGAATAAGGAGTTATTTCCACCACCCTATTTGCACCCCCGAAATTCATGTGGGGCTAGAATGATACTCAATCACAAGGACAAGTAGTCAATGGATTTTAGGCATGGCTCATGATGTTGATCATACATGTGTTATGTGTGAGTTGTGTTCCCTTTTCCACCAAATGTGGTTGTGTGAAAGGGGGTGTTAAATGAAAAATAAGATACTTGAGCTATGGTGTCATGTGGAACAATCGACATGAGAGATGGGAGGACCATTTTCTAGTGTAAGTGGAGGAGAATTCCACGTGTGTAGTAGAGACTAGATTAACATTTCATAGTTTGAGAGTGAAAGATAAGGAGTGTTGCAGTATAATGAACACTCATGTAGCTAAACAATGAACCATGGAGGAAACATGGAGTTCCTTGGTAGCAAGGGTTGAAGGTATTGAGTGAGTTGTGAAACGGGCCAGGGATGACCATAATCAAAATACTAAACCTATAAGTGATAAGGCACCCACATATGGATCAATAATGGTTAAAGAGAAGAGGGTTTTAGAAACAACAATAATAGCAAAATACCATGTAACTCCTATGAGAAAAAAATGAAAAGAACAGTGACAATAACTATGTTAAGAATCATCATGTGCCAAAAGGAACCCTTTATGAGCTAGCTTTCTATTTTTCTCGAGGAATTGTTAAATGTATTGCAAATGTAGCTTCTTCTTCTTCTTTTGGGGGGATTGGGGGATTGTAAGAATTTATACATGCTGGAACTAGTATCTATAGTTTTTAGATAGAAAATGTAGTTATATTTTGGAACCATACTCTAAAAATTTGGTGACAAGGTGTAACCTACCTATTTTTGACTTTGTAATACATTTTTTTTAGGAAACAAGTAGATATTTATTATTAAAGAGATCTATTTATCGAGCCACAACCTTTAGGTATTCCAATCTTCCTTGCAAGTTTGATATTGAGCATGAAGGCTCAATCCAATCCTTCAAGCGAGTTCCTGATGACACAAACATTTCATTCCCTATCCAACTAAAATTTTTCTAATAAACCCCCAATATCTAGACATATTTAAATTCCATTTTCACTATTTTTGTTTTGATTTAGTTTGACTTCTTGTTTTCCTTTCTTCTCAACTTGAGTCCAACCTATGTTTTTTGTTGATTCCAATGGGTCTTTCTCCAATAAATGAATGTAGATTTTTGAATTCTTCCTCTTATGTTTGATCTTCCCATGAAGTTTCCTTTCCAACATTATTCCTTGTGGAATTCTGAAGGAGATACCCTCTCCACAAGGGTTTGATATTGTTCCACTTTTGCTGGGTCTAGAGGACCCTCACTAGCATGTGTTTTTTTCCTAATTGACCTTTGTTGCCTTTGATGCATTTTCTTAGGAAGTAACAACTTCTTGTTTGTCTTCTAGTTCTTTATCATCTCGTCTTCTTATTTATATATTGTATAATGATTTCCCTAAGATCCTTCCAACCATTTGGGCCTATTTTTTTTTTTGGGCGCTTCAGGTAGTTTTTAATTATGTGCATCGTTTCATACCACACTCTACACCGAAATGAAATATTCTCATAATCGAGCTTTTGAGCCTAGTGTAACACCCTCCTCCCACATTTACCCAAGTTAACCAGTCCACTGGGGTAAACATGTGACGAAGAGTTACTATGATATGATTCAACTCCCCAAGTACAATTAAGGAAGTGGAAAAGACAAGACAATACCATTCCGACCTTCCTTAGATGCTATAGAACCTCCAAGAGCCAACTAACCCTTCCAGGTGTCCAACCCCTTAGACAACTTGTTTTTTAACTGAACTAGAGCCCTATTCGCACTAATGAAAATCCCTCCATGTAGTTGAAACCCTCCAGTCACATGCAGAAGTTTGCATCCAACGATTACAAACTTTTCCAGGTAGTTCTATGCTAGAGACCCCAGATTTTGAACCACTTTTTCAAGGCCAGTACTCAAGCCTCTACCCAAAACTTGATGAAACTCTCAGAAATGATAAATAACAAGATGAAAAGGCCTTTAATGAAAAACTTGAACAAGGACCTGATCTGAACGGGCCTAGCCATGACATATATTCTGTCAAACACATCATGAACATGTAATATACAAGTCATATAAACACATTTGAGCATAGGGACTTCATACATATCTGAGATTTGTCAAGAGGGTTTGATTCCCTCTCATAATAGATATAATAAAATCTATTACGTCACACATTCGTTGCTCATTCATTTACTAAAAAAAACATAATAAGACCCAAAACTCAAGACTGTCATAAACATGCTTATAACCAACATATAACCAACAAAATAACAATGATGGAACAACCATTAAGATCACATAATAGCAAGTACATTTAGCCATAAAATACAAGGCGGAAATAACTCTCGTTAACATATACAAAATGCAACCAGGTCAGAGACTTCTATGCACCACCCAACCATAGATTAGGTTGAACCAAATATTTCTTTTAGCCAATAACCCCCGTGCCATATTCCAAGCATGAATGTGGGATCTCATGGAATAAACCAAACAAAACCAAACCAGAGATTCTAGAGGCCAAACCACCACTAGTAGAAAATGAGAAATTAGTGACTAGGTGACTAAAAAAGTTCGTCATCGCAACTTTGCCAAGTGAAATACTACTAAAAATGAGAAATCTCAAGTGACCCAACTAAAACCAACTAACATAAATGACTAAAATATACGACTAGCTAATAAGCAATAAAACCAAAAATGAGTAATGCGAGTGACTAACTTAAACTAAACTATGGATAGATTCTAATAGTTTGTTAATGAGCTCTAAGTGAAGTTCCCGAAAAACAATGGCCTACCTACAACTACTTGAGTTTATTGATAACATTATGAATATATTTGAAGATATTTTCCACCTCCTTAAGGATTAGTAGATATTACCCTTATGTGTAAACCTCATGTCCCCTTTCTCTCTTTATATAATCATAGTTGATTATATTAAGGAATTCTTCAATAGATTTTATGGATGCCCTCATGCCAAAATGATCAGTCTCTCGGTTTTCAAAATCATTAGATATAACCTACATATTTTTGCTAAAAAATAAAAATAAAAATTAGAAAATAAAATTGAACTCCAATATTAACAACATGCTCAAATAAATAAATAAAAAACCTATAGCAGCAACATAAGCTACCATGGAAATAGATATTTTCCTAATCTAAAAATTAACCTATTAAAATTTGCTTTCCTGCTACTCTTTTTCCTTTCCTTCTCATGTTGATGTTGGGAGAGAATTTGATTCTTTCTCTATACATTGGATTCCGGTGAATTTTCCTTTCCTTCCCACGTTGACATTAGGAGAGAGTTCGATGCCCTTTCAATGTACATTGGATTACACCATAAAATTCAGGAGGAAGGTGTGGATTGATTGTTCATGATGGACAATCGTTCAATGGTTTGAAACCTCAGGAGAAAAATGAAGGTGAGAAGGGCGGTGCTATGAACAATGGATAGGGGTTTGAATCCTCAGGAGAAAAATGAAGGTGAGAAGGGTTGTGCTAATAGTAGTGGGAAATCCTGTGAATTTGAAATAACATGGAAGGAGGTGATTCCAAAGAAAGAGAAACATATGAAATCGATCTGATGAATTTAGACAAACATCAGAGCATGGTATGGATAAAATAAAAAGCTCATAAGCCAAAGGAGGAGTGGGAAATTGACCAAAAAAGTATGGATATCACGAGTATTATCACCTAGGGCACATTTGCGACTGTTAACATGTTAAGCTTAGAGATATTATCATGCATGATGTTCTTGATGCAATGCTAAGTGATTTTAAGTTTTACCTTCTGTGATAACTAGAAGGAAAGGGAGCACATATTCTTTGAATGCCATAACCTTCAAGATTCTTATTTTTAGTCTCGAACTAACATTAAAGGATAAAAAAGGAATAGAATTTTTCTTGTTGATAGACCGACCCAAACTATCCTTGAATCTAGATGTTATTGATAATTATTTAGATTCTATCACACTAGCTTATCCTAATAGGAATATGGCATCCCCAAACTTTAGTTGAGTGGTGGAATCAAAATATGAAGAGATCAAATATTGAAATGGGTCAGGTGAGACTTCATTCTCTTGCTTCTTTGATAAACTTTCTCAAAGTATCTACTAGAATGATAAGAAAGCAGGGATGAAAGGAAACCATGTCTTAATCCTCTTAACACTATCAAAATTGGAATGTTCCTCATTAACCAGAAGTACACATGAAGCAATTGAGATGCATTTAAAAGTCCATCTCACCACTAACTCATTGATTCAAAAAGCATTAATGGTTTTGATGATAAAGTCCCAATTAACCTTACCATATACTGGAATCGAGGACAATTCATAATATATTTATACTCAGCGATTCTCCATTTTTTTTCTTGGATAATGAATATTTATATTTCCAGAAAGTCATCATGGTTGAATCAACATATGTGATAGGATATTTTCCTTTCTAAGGTTATTTTTCCCACCCCTATTTATCCATTTTTTTCTCAAAATTTTGCATTGTGGCATTGTTGCCTATTTCGAAATGTATAAAACTCAGGTCTAACTGAGCTTTATTATGGTTGTGCATACCACTTTCAAACATGCTTGTAGATGCCCAACATGAAAATGCTTTAATACTGGAAAGTTACAACGGTTTCCTTCTAGCTTCATTGGATCTCCATGGCATGATGGTGAGGACTCCATTACTCCTCTACTTTTCATACCACTTCAAACTGATATTGAATCAAGGTAATCTAGAGGTTTATACGTCTAATATATGTCTTGGTTCCCTTGCAATTAATGAATTCCATCTACCTAGTTTGTTTCTATCACCTCTCCCAACCTTCTCCCTACATGAGAAATATTTCTATGCATCTTCTTATACATATCATACGAAGGTATATCTGTCACTCTCCAACAAGAGAAATATGGAGCACATTTAGAATAGATTATAAAAATTAACTTTCTTCCCAACCCTAGATGGGGTAGGGAGGAGTTAAGTTTTTTAATCTTCTGACAATGATTCTCTCTTTACACATAACATTACATTTAAAATTTGATCAAGTCATCTGTATTTGGGACTTAATCATGTACTTGAAATGGAAATTTTTATTCTTTTTGGATTTGGTATTGTCTATTGGGATCCAATCTTCAAGGGTGTTCTAAAAATTAGTGTTTTGTATGTGGAGAGGAGCCTCTACTTCTCCCCTTGCACTCTAGACCCTTTCCTTGGGGTAGTTTTACCCTTTTTCATGAAATCATGGTTCCTTACTTTTTATATTTGTGCTAATTCAGGCTTGGCTTCTGAACCCTCTTCAATTCTAGTCTTCTGTCTCTTTAAGAGCAATAAAAAATAAACTTGGTAAGTTCTAATTTTGTTGCTTGGAAATTTTTAAAAGACATTATATAACCCATCTCTATATTTCTATATATATTGACTTTTCAAAAACACTGCTATAAGAGATTTGGCTAGAAGCTAAAGATCATGTTTGGAAGCAAATTCCAGACTAATAGTAGACCACCTTTAGGTATACATCATGTTTTGAGGTTGGGCATGTGATGGCCCATTTCCCAAAGCACAATCACATGAAATCCTTTGGAATCCCATAACCTTGGGAGTCCTAATCCATGAAAAGAAGCAATTGAAAGAATTTATTGTGGAATTTCATGATTGAACAACACCATCTGGTAGATATGGTGGCTCCCAAGGAATTGGTATTAGAATTTGTATCAAACATTGAAATCAATAACAAAGGAGTAGAGAAATATATCATGCTTTATCCTAGGCAAGAAGATTAGCTTCCTTTGGTGGAGGCTTCAAAAAATGAAGTGAATCAGGATACAACAGATCCAGATGAATTGAATTGGTCCCCAACTCTGTGAGGGAGCAATTGAATCTGATAACATGACATGAAGACTTCGAAACAGGTAAGGGGAAAGTAGTGATGGAACAATACTCCCTTAGGATCAACCACAAAGCTGGTGGAAACATTATAGCTAGCTGGTATTGATTATTTTCTCTATGCTCTTTGGATGGGCATCATGGTACATGATATGTGTTAGTATGATTGCTTAACGCTAATGTACGAAAAGAGATCACTTTAGCTGCACATGACAAAAAACCCTAAAAACAAATATGGCTGTCAAATTTCTTAGATCTGCAATAGATGGTTGAAACAAATGCAAAATAAACCCAGATCTATGCAAATAAAGAAGCTAAACAAAAAAATGAAATATGAGTTTCTCCAAAATATCCAATAGACAAGACAAGAATTATAAATAATTTTTTGTATTATGTAACACCTTGGAAGGGAACTAATATAGTCCTCCTCATTGGGATGGGTTCTTGGATGTCCTCAAACGCTCCAGCTTCAGAGTTTCTCTCTCAATGGTGTAGAATACCCAAGACGTGTAGAACTCAAAGGGAGCTCAATAAGGAAAATAAAATAAAAGTGAATCAAAGATAGACAATGATAATAGGATCAAACCTTGACCAAGATAAAAGGATCAAAGGTAAGAAATGAATGGAAAACCCTTTTATTTATAACAAAATATTGAGTTATCCTTGATAATGTTCCATACTAAAATATTATTAACCAAAATCTAGATCTAACTGCTTGGAATATTTTATTATATTTTGTTGGAGGGAAAATGAATTTAAATTGGTTAAATCCCTTTATTTAGAAATAATAAACAAATAAAGTATTTATTTCTCATTTCGAGGATGGGATGAAGGAATAATTAAACAAATAATGATTTATTTTATTATTCCTAAACGATTTAGTCAAATTTAACAAAGAATATTAATTAAATAATGATTTAATTAATTATTCCTAGAGAATAATAAGATAAATAATGATTTATCTAATTATTTCTCATTAATTGAGTTAAATATGACCAGGAATATAATTAAACAGAGGTTTAATTAATTATTCTTAGAGGAAAATCAAATAAATAAGGATTTATTTAATTATTCCTCATGGGGTCTCCTATTTGGACTATAAATAAGTTAATAAACTATGGTTTATTAAATTATTTCTTAGTGAAAGCAATTTTACTATGGTAAAATTGGTCTTACATGGTGTATTTCTGATGCACGAGCATCAAAACATAATTCAAATTCAATGTTGTGGAAGATGAGACCTGGACAACCGTTTGTAAACAAGGGCAAATTCTGTGGAATAGAGTTGAAATGATGGAAGCGATAAGTCTCTAGAAGACTTGATTAAAGATGATCTAATATGTAAGAAACAACTTTAAGAGAAAATCACTTAAATATAATATGCAAGGAGAAAATCACTTAAATAGCTTATAGTCAGTGATGATAAAGTTGTGTATTAGTGGTACAGTTATTATGGTGTCAGTGTGACAGCGATAACTATAATTAAAGTAGTCATATAAAGTATATGGTTGTAAAGTATGCCATTAAAATACTTAATTTTTACTATATCTCATGTTAGTAATATTTAAAAAAATTATAAAAATTAACTAAATTATAATCTTAGATTGGAGACTTTTGTGATTTATAAAGTGGATAAATATTTTTTTGGATTAATTATATCATTAGGATTTAACCAACTAATGTGGTTCATCCTCAGGACAAGGTGGAGAAACTAATGGCTCTTAATGAATAAATAGAGGAGATGCATCATTGTCCGGAAATAACAGTTAAGAACTAATTGTTAAAAACTAGCCGTTAGAAGTTGGTTAAGAAATCAAATTAAAAAAAAATATTATTATTAAAAAGGGTTAAGAAATTGAAATTAAATAATAAATTGATTAAATTAATTTTTTTTATTAAAATGGGTTAATAAATTATTATTTAATTAAATTAAATGATGATGATGATGATGGTTAATGTCCACTGAGACCAATATTTGGTCTATTGGACCTAAAGAAAAGAGTTATTTAATTTTATTTAAGATTTTATTCCTATGCTCAAAAAGCTTGGAGAGAAGCCTCCCGAGCTCACTATAATTTTGACATCTTAAAAGGCTAGGAAGGTTAGTATTGCAGCAAAGACTATGAAATTGAGCTCTAATGTGGTTGTACGCGGGGCACTCTAAGAGGAAGTGACTTTCATCCTTGATGTTGATATTCTCACAGAGATGGCAGATCCTTTCCATCCATGGTGTTTTAGGAACTGTCCAATGACCTGTTTCACTATGGAGCTCATGAGAGTTCGTTCTAATCTTGGCTATATTAATTTTCTTCTTTGAGCTAGTTAAAACAGAGAGATAATTTTGATCTTCTAAGGTGGGGTTTATGACCTCCTTATAATACCTTAATTTTCTTTTAGCTGCTAGATCTTTCTCACACCACATTTTTTCTTTGAACTTAGAAGTAATAATTTTTTTAATGTTATTGATGTTTTGCAATGCAACATTCTCGTCGATCTCCCAATGGTTTAACCAGGCCCTGGTGTCTTTATACCAACCTTGTTTAAGCCTTAGGTGGTTTTGGATAGAATTTAAAGCTAGCTTAGGAAGTCTATGGTCTCCTATGCTATTGAGCTTGTGCTTGTACAACAGAAGCCTAGTCATAGCTAGGTTCTCAATAGGGGAAAGACCCACTTCTATAAGGAGAATAGGATAGGGTGTATTGCTTTTAATTTTAAGGTTATACGTTATAAAACGCTTCTGGATTTGCTCAATATTTCTCCAGGATTCTCTAGAGATGCTGCAACCCCAAACCTCACATCCATATAAGATAACATGAGTGACTAAAGTTTCAAAGAGGAACTTCTTTCTATCCCACATTACGAGGTTTTTCGTTTTACAATTATTTTCAAAGACCAAAATAAGCTTTCCACCCCCCATTAATCCTTTTCTGAATGCTATAGTTCCAGTTGAGCTTGTGATTAATATCAATTCCTAGGTACTTATAAGAAGATACTTCCTCCAAGTTATTATTGTCATACATAAAATTAGCGTAATTTTCCTTCTTGGATTTGATAATCATAACTTTTGTTTTGTCAGTGTTAACAGACATACTCATGGTAGAGTAGAAATCCTTAAGAAGTCTAAGTTGCTTATCAAGATCAGATGGGCACCTTGCAAGAAGAACCATATCGTCAGCATACAGAAGAAGGATGATGACTATCCCAGCTAAGATCGTGCCAGCACATCCTGCTTCTTCTAAACAACCTTCTAGCTTGTCAATGTAAATGCCAAATAGGGTAGGGGAGAGGGGGAAACCTTTTTTAACTCCGATATTACACTTAATATCTTTCGACCACCCCTCATTGCTCTTTAACTTGGCAATTACATTCTCGTATAACCTTATAACGACTGCTCTTAGCTCGAAAGGAACATTTAGCTCTTCTAATCTATTCCATAGGTTATTTTTGGGAACCGTATAAAAAGCCTTTCTAAAGTCCACAAACTAACAGAAGAGATTGGATTTTGTAGAAATTATATACAATATGCATGTATATATCCGGACTCTCCTGATCTCACAATATTTATCTTCTTGCAAAATACAGAATCCCTCCACTATAATTCTTGTGGAAATTTAATCAACAATTGCAAAACACATGAAGCAATAAAAAACACACATAACACAGTTGTTTAACGGGAAAGACTGAAGCTGAAAACCTCAACTATCATATATTATGTATCATGGAGATCATGTAACAATCTCATACAAAGCTTAGTACATCAAGCTCTCAGTACAATCAATCGTCATACACTTATCAGGAAAAATCTGCAAATCCATGCACCGATCTTTGCCCTCCTGCTAGCTTGCCTCCACTGCGCAATCCAAGCTGATTACAAAGACCAATTCGATGCAATCCCACTCTCCTTAATTGCGTGATTGTCATTGGCAATTCCAATGTAGTCGCAACGGATAGTCTATCTCACCCTTTCATTTAATCTATATGTTTCGGGTCTCCTTTGGATACGACTAGAACGTAGTTAAGCATTGTATTATTCTGTTGATTAATGAGTTATTATTTGTGAATTAATTAACTAATTAATTCACTCCACTATCACTAGTGTATCATCCGGTTAGACTAGATACAACTAGCTCAAGTAAAAACTGTTGAGATAAAGCTGAATACGACTCCATGAACTACTCTTCCAACTCTTGTATACTTTGCAACGGAGTTCTATTTGAGTCCTCCATCATATTGAACTCGATGGCTTCGCAGGAATTGCGTAATTCCTTGACCCAAATGATTTGACAAATGTTGTATCATGGAGAAATTAAGTGCTCCAAGAGAATAAGTTGTTATTTAGAGTCTGATTATTATTAAGAGCTAATAATAATCGACATGCATCTATTTTTAGATCGACGATCTATAAATAGACTTCGCCCAATCTTCTAAAAATAGAATTTCATCTATTTTTCACATTTGACCAACCATCTACAAATAGCCTCCTACTACATATAGAATATGCTCACCATGTCTAAAAATAGACATACACCTAAAAATAACCTGTGTGGGCCCCACCTAGTTTAGGTGATTATTTTCCAACTAGGATCAAGGATGATGTTTCAGGATGCCTCCTTCACTGTTTCTTGTTGCAAACTTCAACACTCCATCTCAACAAGAAATGACTGTCTTTGCATGCGACATGTAACTCCATGCATTCGCCCTGCAACTCTTGTTGCAACACTTCCGAAACTGAATAGCCTCCAAACAACTCAATTAGTCTAATGCATCTATCATCAAAGTCTTCAACTTCTGCTTAGCTACTACACATGTCTTCAGGAACCACTGCGCTGTTGAACTCTGCACCCATGCACTCTGCACTTGCTGTCAACTCTAAACCGCGCTCCAGTATCTGACATTGTCACTTTTATCTACCTGCATCAATCCAACTGCTCATGCTACTACTGCTCTGTGGGCACCTCGTAGCCAGGTTCAATTCATGAGATCCACACCATCTCAATGAATCCTGCCCAGAAATCTCCTCTTGGGATTACTCATGCATGTTGCCCCACCTCTCACCTGGTGGTATAGCTGCATGCACTCCCTCTGCCCATCTGGCATGAAATTTCTCTGCATGAGTGGTTGCTCCCACTCCATGATCCTCATCTTGTGGCTGCTCCACATCCCAGGGTTCAATCTTACCTTCATGAAAATCCTGCTCCCTCTCAAGCTTCAATTGCATGGCTTTCTCACACTTCCCAATAGTAGGAAGCTCCATAGAAATCCCATCTACTTCAAATCTATAAAGATTCTTCTGCATCTCCAGTTGTGGCTGCTCCACAACCTTCTGAGACTGCTTCTCACGCTGCATGTTGAGAGGCTCCCTCTCAACCACCAAGTCACTAACCTCTGCTTTTCTCCTCAAATCTTTGCATGCATCTTGTACCTCAGTGCATGTAGATTCTTGGCTCGCGCACATTGCAATTGTCCCGTCGTCGCAAAATTTTCTAACAAAAGAGTTGATTTTAAATCGATGATATCTCCCTCATCCGAGCTCTGATTCAACCATTTTTTTTTTTCAATTTGGGTATTTTTTCACAAGGAATCCAAATATGCTATTTTTTTCTAAAAAAAAATCACCAAAATTTTCAGATATTCTCTACAAACTCGCGCACCCAAAAATTCCCGCTCTCATTCCATGTAGAAAATCTATAACACAGCTCCGATACCATGTAGAAATTATATACAATATGCATGTATATATCCAGACTCTCCTGATCTAACAATATTTATCTTCTTGCTAAATACAGAATCCTTCCACTATAATTCTTGCGGAAATTTAATCAACAATTGCAAAACACATGAAGCAATAGAAACACACATAACACAGTTGTTTAACGGGAAATCCTGAAGCTGAAAACCCCAAATATCATATTATGTATCATGGAGATCATGTAAAAATCTCATACAAATCTTAGTACATCAAGCTCTCAGTACAATACAATCGTCACACACTAACATAGAAGAAATATTGCAAATCCATGCACCAATCTCTGCCCTCCTGCTAGCCTACCTCCACAGTGCAATCCAAGCTGATTACAAAGACCAATTCGATGCAATCCCACTCTCCTTGACTAAATTCTTATCATTGGCAACTCCAATGTATATGTAGATGCAATTCATGCATCACTAGTAGTCACAACGGATAGTCCATCTTGCCCTTTCACCTATCTCTCCACTGGTCTCCACTGAAACTGCCATGCACTGTAGTTAACTGCTGTATTGTTCAGTTGATTAATGAGTTATTATTTGTGAATTAATTAACTAATTAATTCACTCCACTCTCACTAGTGTATCATTCGGTTAGACTAGATACAACTAGCTCAACTGAGTCTAACTGAGTTAAACTGAATACAAATCCATAACTACTTCTTCCAACTGTGTCATAACTCTGCCACTTGAGTTCTAACTGAGTCCTCCATGCATTAGCTCTAGTAAACCCTTAGGAATAGCGTAATTCCTTCTGTCAGCTGATGTGCCACATTTGTGCACTGAACTGAAGTGCTCCAAGAGAATAAGTTGTTGTTTAGAGTCTGATTATTATTAAGAGCTAATAATAATCGACATGCATCTATTTTTATATTGACGATCTATAAATAGACTTCGCCCAATATTCTAAAAATAGAATTTCATTTATTTTTCACATTTGAACAACCATCTACAAATAGCGTCCTGCTACATATAGAATATGCTCACCGTGTCTAAAAATAGACATACACCAAAAATAACTTCCTTAACGGGCCCCACTGGTTGGGTGATTATTTTCCAACTAGGATCGAGATGATGTTTCGGGAATGCCTCCTTCCTTGTTTCTTGTTGTGATCTTTAAACGGTTATCATTGCGGCATTCCTCCCCAATGATCCTAAGTGTAACGAGGTAGTCTGTTGTTGAGTGCTACCTTCTAAAACCTGCTTGGCCTTTAGCCCGCTTACCTTCACTTTCAAGCCAAATGCTCAACTTCTTTTCCAAAATAATACCATATAACTTGGCTAAGAGAGGGTTGATCATAATTGTTCAATAATTAGAGGGGTTATTTGTATCCCCACTTTTAAAAATAGGGATAATGAGGCTCTGAGTCCAAGGTTTAGGGAACCCTTGCTTGACCGCTTGGTTGAAAAGCTTGTGGATGTGGGGGATGAGGACAAGACCTCCAATTTTTAAGATTTCTACCTGGTAACCTTCAATGTATTTAACTTTCCCATTTGTCAGGCGTTTAACCCCAAAATCAATGTCTTCTAATGAGAAAACTTCTTTTGTTGTGAGCAGGGTTTCAAAATCCCTGGCATTTGGAGATTCATAAAGCTTTTTAAGATAGGAATTCCAGTCGTGTAAAGCAATTTTATTATTATCTTTAGTTTTCCTAGTTAGAATCTGCCTCCATAATTTCTTGGGAACCACCTTAGAGAGGTGTAAGAGATTCTCTTGCTTTTTACAAATATATTTCCTTTTTTTCCTTTTAGTTAGGGCTTTGTAGATTTTTATCATGTTAATTTTGAGAGATTCATCAACAACTTCCTTAATTGCTCTCCTCGCACTTTTACAATCTTTGTCATACCATGGGTTGGTTTTGCTATTTCTTTTATTACTTGAGACTTCAATTGAGAACTTATTAATAGAATATGAGAGGGTTGTAGTAAAATTATGATAGAGGTCATCTATGTTGTCTATACTAGATAAAGGAAGCAAATTAGTTTTTAATTCATTTAGAAAGAGATCGTTTTTATTTATATCAAAGATTAAGTTCTTTTGACTATAAGGATTATCTTCTATGGGATCTCTATGCATGACAAAATTGAGAGTTATGAGTAAAGGCCTATGATCAGAGTCAGGCTCGTGGTCATCTAAGATGTCAAAATTTATTATTTCGTTGTATAAAGGGAGATCGGAAATAACATAGTCTACCACGCTCCTGCCAAGCCCATGGATGCAGGTCATCTTGCTAGAATTGGGCCACTTCTTTAGACCGTTGCAAATTATGAGATCCTGAGCACTACAAAGCTTGACTAGCTCCGACCCAAACAAATTATCCCCGAGGTCTTCAGAGCTCCTTTTGTACCGACTAGCCAGAGTAAGGTCTTCGTCTAACCAAAGAGGATTGGGGTTGGAATGATTGCTTAGAAGAATAGCTTGGTTGCTTGAAGTTCGAGCATTAAAGTCACCCATTAAAAGGATATTACCTTCATTCCTTAGGCTAGAAATATCATTCTCTAAACCATTGTAAGGACTATTTTTATCTAGATTCTTTTTCTTATAGAAGTCAAAATTAATGGGGGGAAAATAAAAGATTGTTATGTAGGTGTTTTTATCATTAATGTCAGTAATCTCAATCCAACTATATTGGTTGTAAGGGTCGTTTTTATAAATCCTAGCATGGGGGGAGATGTTCTTCTTAATGTAGCAAGCTATGCCCCCAATGCCTCTACTGGAGGATCGCTTGTTCCAGGTAGACCATAGTGCAAAGCCATCTATGTTAGGGACCTTAGATTCTTCGTGCTCCCAAATTACAAGCAGCAATATAATATCAACATAATTTGAGATCCAACTTAGCTTGGGGCCTTTGTTCCATGGAAAACCCTGACAGTTCCAAGAAAGAATTCGAAGCATGTTGAATTGCTATTTATTACTATCTTTTTGGTTTCTATCTCGAATAACGACTTTTCTATTTCTGATTATTGCCCATTTTCCTTCCTTCCTAGCTTCTTTTACCTTTTGAACCTCCTTTCTTAATTCTACTTACTCTTCTCGAATGAAAATAATAGAGAGGGTTAAAACAAATTTCATTTAATAAATAAATAAATAACAATAAAATGAAAATAAATAAATAAATAAAAACTAAGTAAATAAATTAATCAATTAATAAAAATAAAATAAATGAATAAATTAAATAATACATTAATTAAATTAAATTTTTTATTAAAAGGGGGTTAAGAATTTTTTTATTAAAAATAGGTTAAATTAAAATTTTTATTGAAAATGGGCTAAGAAATTTTTATATAATTATTATTTAATTAAATTAAATATAATAGGGGGGTTAAATTTTTTAATTTAATAAATAAATAAATAACAATAAAATAAAAGTAAGTAAATAAATAAAATAAATTAATTGATAAAATAAAATTAATTAATGAACTAAATTATATATATATAACAAGAGTCGGGTCCAGCTCTTACTTCGTTTCCAACCATCATCGCGGTTAAGATTCTTAGCATGTCGTGCAATTTCGATCGTCTCTCTTAATTTCCTATGGTGGAAGTGATCTACCTTGGCAACGACCTTGGAGTCTTAAATACAAACATGGTGACGGAATTTCTCCACATGCTCAACAAGAGCTGAGGTATGAGATCGATTGTGTCTAATATCTGCAGCATGCTCTCGGATTCTCTGCCTAATGGATCGACCTGTTTCTCCAATATAGGGAGTTCCACATGAACAAGGAATCATATAAACCTCTTTCATGTCCTTAGGGTTGATAGGGTCCTTAACCGACCCAAGATAATTTCTAATAGTGCAGAGAGGTTGATGGTTGCCTCAATTTCTAATTCCATCAAATTCACGATGGAAGTGGAGGTTGATTGTTGCCTCCCTTTCCTTGATATCCTTCTCTCAAGGAATGGGGATGGTTCCATTTCTCACCGGGTTTTTCGCAAGAAGACTCACACGAAACAATACCTCCATGTTGATTCCCATCATTTTCCTACTCATAAATTTGGTGTCCTTTGTACTCTGGCGGCTCTTGCTCTTAGAATCTTTGACAGCAACTCCCTAGAATCATAGAAGACCCATCTTCTTGATGTTTTTGAAAATAATGGTTACAGTAAATCCCATGGTCTTAAAGCCTTTCGAAAGGCATATAAAGGGTTGAATGGAAAATCTTCTTGGGTGGATCCTATTTCTAAGGTCCATCTCTCGTTTATCCAGGGGACAACAGACAAAATTGCCCATGTCCTTAGAAGAAATAACGTCTCTGCCTCTTTCAAACCTCTCTGCACTATTAGAAATTCTCTTGGGTTGATTAAGGACCCTATCAACCCTTAGGACATGAAAGGAGTTTACATGATTCCTTGTTCATGTGGAACTCCCTATATTGGAGAAACAAGTTGATCCATTAGGCAGAGAATCCGAGAGCATGCTGCGGATATTAGACACAATCGATCCCGTACCTCAGCGCTTGCTGAGCATGTGGAGAAATCCAATCACCATGTTTGTATTGAAGACTCCAAAGTTGTTGCCAAGGTAGATCACTTCCACCATAGGAAATTAAGGGAGGCAATCGAAATTGAACAACATGCTAAGAATCTTAACCGCGATGATGGTTGGAAATTAAGTAAAAGCTAGACCTGGCTCTCACTGAATAAATTTGTTTATATATATATATATATATATATATATATATATATATATATATAATAAAGAGGGTTAAAATTTTCAATTTAATAAATAAATAAATAATTAAATAAATAACAATAAAATCAATGTAAGTAAATAAATAAATTCAATTATATATTATATTTAATTTAATTAAATAATTATTTATATAAAAATTTCTTAACCTTTTTAATAAAAAATTCTTAACCCATTTTCAATATAAATTTTAATTTAACCCATTTTTAATAAAAAATACTTAACCCCCTTTTTAATAAATTTTTAATTTAATAAATTTATTCATTTATTTTATTTTTATTAATTGATTTATTTACTTATTTTTGTTTATATATATATATATATTTTTTTTTTTTCATTTTCATTTTATTGTTATTTATTTATTTATTAAATTAAAAAAAATAACCCTCCCTATTATATTTAATTTAATTAAATAATAATTTATTGACCCATTTTTAATAATAAAAAATTAATTTAATTAATTTATTATTTAATTTCAATTCTTAACTAACTCATTTTTATTAAAAATTTCCTAACGATTTTTAATAATAATTTATTTATTTATTTATTTATTTAATTTGATTTCTTAACTAACTTCTAATGGCTAGTTTTTAATAGTCAGTCTTAACGGCTAGTTTTTAACAACTAGTTCTTAACGGCTATTTCCGAACAATGATGCATCTCCTCTATTTATTCATTAAGATCGATTAGTTTCTCCACCTTGTCTCGAGAAAGAACCACGCCCCACTTTACTACGGACAATCTTGACCATATTTTGTTACAATACCATGGCTTACTAATATTACATGCAACAAAAAACATAACTCATGTTTATATGGCACATGTTGATACCACATTTTTTCAATCAATTAATTTAACTATCCTAGATCCATCTTAACCCTCGATCTATCAAGCGTCGAGAGGGAACAAATTTCTCGAGGTGCAAACCTTTTTTTTAGTGCAAAACTTGAGGAAAGGTTTCAAGTTTGCACTTGGAGAGATTTGATCCCTCTCAACCCTTGACAGATCTAGTGTTAAGATGGAATAATATCTATATTTGTATCAATGTGTCTTTTTCTTATTTCTTCTCTCTATCTCACCCCTCAAACATACACACTCTCTCTCTCTCCATATGATCTACGGTTCAGATGGAATAATATCTATATTTGTATCTGTGTCTCTTTCTTATTCCCTCTCTCTATCTCACCCCTCAAACATACATACACTCTCTCTCCATATCTATCCTTCCCTCTATCTATCTTCCCCTTCTCTCTCACTTCTCTTCCCTCCCACTCTCCTCTCTCCCTCACTCTCTCTTCGTCTCTTCCTTGTCACTCCCCATCTCACCACCTTTCTCCATCTATGTCTTTCTTCTTCTCTCCAGCTCTCTCTCTCTCCTAGCCCTCCACCTCTTAAAATTCAATTGGTTGTAAAATATTAAACCTACATGTTGGATCAATCATGTCAAAGAAAATACAATAATGAAAAACTTAAAAGAATCATGCATTATCTTTAAGATGGATCTATGTTGGTTCTTAATATATATATATATATATATATATATATATGATGATGATGATGGTGGTGGTGGTTGCGTCAACGAGACCAATCTTTGGTACATCGGACCTAAAAAAAAGTTATTTAGTTTGATTTAAAATTTTATTTCTATGCTCAAAAATATTGGAAAGCCTCCAGGAGCTCCTTATAATTTTGACATCTTAAAGAGCTGAGAAGGTCGGTATTGCGACAAAGATTATGAAATTGGCTCTAATGTGGTTGTGCACGGGGCACTCAAGAGGAAGTGGTTTTCATCCTCGATGTTCATATTCTCACAGAGATGGCAGATCGTTTCCATCCATGGTGTTTTAGGAACTGTCCAATGACCTGTTTCACTATGGAGCTCATGAGAGTTCGTTCTAATCTTAGCTATATTAATTTTCTTCTTTGAGCTAGTTAAAACAGATAGATACTTTTGATCTTCTAGGGTGGGGTTGATGACCTCCTTATAATATCTTAATTTTCTTTTAACTGCTAGATCTTTCTCACACCACATTTTTTCTTTGAGTATATATATATATATATATATATATATATATTTTAAGTTTATTAAAACCATGATTTAATTTCTATTGGAATATTTTTGGCAGTAGTGAGGATAGAGGGTTTAGATAGATCTCAAAAGTAATTATAAGTTTTTACCTCTTAAATTTAATTAAAAAAATGTTATAAATTTAAATTAAAATAAAATATTTTGATTGTGAAGTAAGTTATGGTTTTTGTGCATGTGGTGTTGATAAGCCATGGTATCTCATGGTATTGTAACAAAGCCTATTTGCAAGTTAATAATATCCATGGTTAAGTTGGGGTGAATAACCATGGTTAAGAATCTTGTGATATTGTTATAAAATATTTTGATTTTGAAATAAATTATGATTTTTGGGCATGTAGTATTGATAAGCCATGGTGTTGGCACATGGTATTGTAACAAAGTCTATTCACAAGTTCATAATATCAATGGAAAATCGGGGGTGAATATCCATGGTTAAGAATCTTGTCATATTGTTATAAAATATTTTGATTGTGAAATAAGTTATGTTTTTTTTGGCAAGTGGTAGTGATTAGCCATGGTATTGACCAATGGTATTGTAACAAAGCCTATTTAATTTTTTATTTTTATTTTTATTTTAATTTTTTTTAATTTTTAATTTTTTATATTTTTTTTCTAAATTATGCTAATTCTATTATGGAAACATATTGTTACAAAACTGCCTCAGTTCAGCTGTGGGAGCCTGAAAACTGGGCTTGATGTCCACGTTTAACAGAGTGACGAACTACCTAGAATGGGAAACCAGTTCTTTTAGGAGAGTTTTCACCGCTCTTGAAGGGAAACCGGTGTATAGTCCATTACAAACATCATGAGAAAACAAAAAGACTTCAATAACATGCAACCACGCTGTGGCACAGCAGAAAAATAAACAAAACGGTGCATCTTTAAAAATAGTGCGGTGCATGTACCATGTAAAATCTAGGCAGACCAAAGCTACGCGTGTGGGGCTGGTAGGCGGCTCCTCCTTTGTCGACACCAGTATTTGTCCTCCGAATCTTCTGCTGCGTCGTTCGAACACCATCGTTGCCCCGATAGTCTTTCGTGCACCATTGAATGCGGCCCAAGGCGGGAGAAACGAGGAGGTAGGGGAGCATCCAGGTCATCGGTGGCGCTGCGGGGCGAGGGGCGCGGACCAACGGGGAGAGGGAGGACCGTACAAAGGAGGAGGATAGAGAGTCGACTCTTGTCGCGGGGAGTGACGTATAAGCGATGACGATGGGTTGATTGTAAGAGTAATCAAAATGGAGCTGCGCCTCTGTGAGAAGTTTTCCTCGAGAATATGGTCGCACGAAGGACGGGAGCGAGGAGACGAGTCTTGGGGTCGACACAAGGATGCGATGAGGGCCGGTGATCGTCGGCGAGAACCGGTGGGGCTAGCACTCCCCCGATGTTGCGGGTGGCTTGACATACCCCCCACTCAACATCCTCGGAGGAGGTCTCCCGCCCGAGGCCCCGGATGAGGGACGCGGCCTCGCGGTAGGCCACGAGTTGCACGGCGGCATCTCGTTCGATGCGGGCCTCGGCATGGTGGGCACTACAACTTCGAATTGAGGTGCCGGGGACGAGGATAGAACAAGACGGGCCGGAACGAACCCTGACCAAGACGAGGAACCTGTATTTGGTTGGAGTAGCGAAAAGCACTGAGAAAAATGGTAGCCAAGCATGGTCTCGATACGGTGAGCGAGGAGCGAGGCGCCGCCACCGTACGTGTGCGGGCGGGCGGAAAACGCACAAGCTTTAGGGAAAGCACTGCAAAGGAAATGCGAGGATCAGCAGGCAGAGCATGAATGATCTGGAGGGCTCGATACATTTTCCATAATGAACCGACTGAACAAAACGAGGAGGAGAAATTGCCGGCAATGGAGAGTTAATGTATTGAAATCTGGCGGATTAATGTCCATATTAATGGAGCTGCAGGGGGCCATATGGCCATCCCATGCAAGTCTCCTTGAGATGCGCCCGGGGACGGCGGTCTGAGTCATACCAATTCAAAGGCCACATCCCAGGTGAACTCAATGTTCCTTTATTTTTAACTTTTTGTTTATTACTTTTAACTTTTTATTATTAATTGAGCCAACATTTAATTGTTTACACTTATCCCTCGTATCACTTTTAACATTTTATTAATTTTTAATTGAATAGTATTTAAAATTATTTACATACTTACATTAAATACTGAGGTCATATCTCTAGCAACCATTTATTATTTTATTATTTTTTAATTAAATCGTATTTAAAATTATTGACATACTTACATTAAACTTACAAGATCATATCTCTACCATTCACTTAATAATTTTTTCTAAAATTCCTATTTAAAAAACAAACCAGACATGATTAATACATATCACTATTACATTATAGATCATTTTGTACATAAAATAATACATACCAAAATCATACACCATATGAATTAGAATAAAAATCCACAACTTAAAAGACATAAGTGACCAGATCTAACATTGGGTTATATAATCCAGTGTTAAATTAAACGCCATAATCATAATCATGTAACATATGAACTACCCTAAAAGTCCACAATTTAAAAGGTATAAGTGACCAAATCTAACATTTGCTTATATAATTCAATGTTAAATTTGGTTACTTGGTTATATGACCTAGTGTTAGATTTTATCACCTATGCCTTTTAAGTTTTGGTTTTTATGTAAATTCATGTCTTATGATAGTGGCATCATTGTACGTCATTTTTATGCTATCATTTTTTGGTTGGAATATAGTCAGAAAAGACAATGCGCAAAAGCAACTTTGATGGGTCAACCTATGTGAACATGGTTAAAAGCGGTGGATGGCATGGTCCTTAAAACAAACTGGAAAAACCGATATAACTTTCGAGATTATATTTAACTAGAAGCTAATGAATTGAAAGCTAACGTTCTCTTTGGTAGCCAACGATTTATCCCAAGCTTTTCTGGATTGGAAGCTAATGAGATAATAAGGTGCACATTTCATGATAATATTGAGTGTGTTTAATAGTAGAAAAAATAAAATTACATTTAATAAAAATAAATAAACGCTTGATTATCACACAATGACCAGTCTATAGGATAGACTAGTGTGTTGTTGTCCATGTGATTTATTTTTTCCTAGATTTCCTCATTAAATTTTAGTGGTTGATAACTTGTAACAATTTTTTTGTTTTTTTTGTTGAAATATCAAATTCAAGAAATTAAAAGTTTTATTAATATCAATTTTTTTTCAATGTTTTAATAATCTTAGTTAATTCAAAAGTAAACAAAAACTCACTAGCATCATCCATCAAACAGGACTTCATGGTAAAAAAAAATTATGTTGGATTCATTTGATCTACTCTAAAGCAAAGTATATTTGTGAATATAAGAAAAGTTTTTTTTTAAGTTATATGATATTTAAAATATTATGTGTTTTTTTCAATTATTTGAGTTTTGATAGAATTTATTGTGCTTTTATTAATGATGTTGCATATAAGATGTCATTTTATATTAAAGTATGGATAAATTAGTATTGTCTTTTTTGGTCAATTAATAAAGATCTTCTAAATGGATGTTTTGTTGTTATTAATTGAAATTGTGAAATTTCATTTGCAAATGGCATCACCCTTTATTCATGGCTATTATCTAAATATTTTATGTTTTAGCTCTTTTTTTTAGCATATTTTTAAGTTAGTTTGCCCAAAATCTAGCGGGGTTTTGTTAGATTTACAAGTTTGAGGTACGAAATATCCATAATCGAAGTGTTACAAAGGTTTTTTAGAGCGTTGAATCCACTTGTGTATTCAAAAATGCATCTTCAACAACATGAAACCATGATTTTGCCAAATATTTATTGTTGGATTCCAGTGAACCAAAAAAAAAAAAACATAGAAGAGTTGGACTACACCCTATTCATGGTACATGTAATGCTTTGACACAATATCTTTTAGGTGTGGAAAACGACAATTTGTGAGTGCACGCCATTCATCATGTTTTCACCTTTTCAAGTATGAGTTTACATCAACATTGTTAAATCTTGAATTGTGGTGATATTAAGCAACGGAACATAAAATGCATATTAGGGAAACATGGTCAATACCTTTATAATCATCAACCCTATTTTAATCCCCTCCATATGGACAATGACTGCATGGCACATCGGTAGCTCAAACTAAAGTGCTCCAAGAGGAAAAGATAATGTTTATATTCTAAATATTATTAAGGGTTAATAATATTTGACTATTCTATTTTTAGCCCGGCAGTCTAAAAATAGAAACCGCCCAATGTCTAAAAATAGAGGTCCATCTATTTTTACCAACTCGACCAATCATCCATAAATAGCATCCTGCAACTCATAGACCATGATCCATGTGTCTAAAAATAGACATAGTCTAAAAATAGACTTTGCGCCAAAAATAGCCTGCGGGCCCACTTAGTGAAGGCGACTTCATTTCACTAAGCTCCATCATCTTGCTGCATTTTCAACACTCCCTCTCAGCAAGATATGGATTATCTGCAACCCCTATCCTACCTCTGTGGAATTTGAACTTGCTCCTGGTGAGCGCCTTTGTCAGGATGTCGGCATCCTGATCCTCCGTGGGAACATATGAAAGCATCATGATTCTCCGCTGAACACAATCTCTGATATGATGGTACCTGATGTCGATGTGTTTGGATCTATCATGAAATACTGGATTAGTCGAGAGTTTAATGCAACTGTGGTTATCACAGTAAATCACTGTAGGCTCCAAATGCAACCCGAACAATCCAACGAGGATCTTCCTCATCCAAATAGCCTCGCATGCAGCCAAGCTTGCTGCCATGTACTCGGCCTCTGCTGAACTGAGTGCCACGGATCTCTGCTTCCTGCTGTACCAGGAAACTGCTGTTGATCCAATGCTGAAAACTCCTCCAGATGTGCTCTTTCGGTGCGTTGGGCTCCCTGCCCAATCACTGGCAAGAGTGAGCCACATAGCTACCCAGATAGATTGTGCGGCACCACGGACCATGTCCGTGTGCCTCTAAGATAACACAATACATGCTTGCCTTCCTTCCAGAAGAGCTTGGTAGGATTAACCATAGCTTGCGAAAGCTGGTTAACAGCATAGCATATATCGGGTTGTGTATTGACCAGATACATAAGCAACCCCACCAACTGTCGATAAACAGTGGCATCCACTACCTCCGCCGAAGTAGCATCCTCCTTCCTCCAACCACCAGGAAGAGGAGTATCAACAGGCTTGCAGCCATGCATGTTGAACTTCTCCAGTATCTCCCGGGCATACTTACCCTGAGAAACAATTAGTCCATCACTGCACTGCCAAATTTCCAATCCCGGGAAATAATGAAGGAGGCCCAAGTCCTTCATCTCAAAATCTCTAGCAAGATCCTCCTTGCATGAAAGTATCAACAGCTCATCACCTGTCAGAATCAAATCATCTACATACGGTACGATGATCGACAACTTCCCCCTCCACCACAATGCGAGTACGGTTAGGATCTGGCCTCACTCTTGGAGAATCCAGAGTCGGGGTAAATAGCGTCAATCCGAGTGTACGAGCACGAGGTGCTTGCTTCAACCCAAATACGGTGCTCTCTTGGTCGGCACACATGCGACTCCTTTCTTTGAAGATCTCGAAGCATTCGGGCTGCTTTCTGTGTACACCTCCTCCTCAATTAGTGTTTTTTGGAACGCGAGTCTTCACATCATCCACATCCATACGATGGATGTGCCATCCCATCTGTGCTGAGAGAGCTAGGATCGTCCGTATGGAAGAGTACCTTGCGACAGGTGCAAAGGTCTCCTCATAATCGATCCCCTTGATCTGTGAGAAGCCACGGGCAACAAATCTTGCATTGTACTTCTCCACACTCCCGTCAGCCGCCTGCTTCATTTTGTAGATCCATCGCAAACCCACCACTGATTTCCCCTTCGGTCGCGGGACAATCTCCCATGCATTGTTTCTGACAATCGAATCATACTCTTCCACCATGGCATCTACCCATGCGGGTTCCTCCACAGCTTCCTCGAAAGAGGATGGTTCTATCATGACACATTTGCTCACAAGAGCCATGTATCCGATGTCTTAGGTTCGGTGGTGGCCACTTGTACACGTTGTCTTGTGAGTGGTCCTACAACGCCTACGCATCCCGAGCCAGTCGCTCAGCTTCTGTAGTGCGCTTCCGCCCTCTGATGGTTGGCGCTGCCTGAGTGGTCTCTTCCACTCCATGAACCTCATCTTATGGCTGATCCACATCCTGAGACTCATCCTTAGGAAATAATAGCTCCTCATCTGCATGCAAGTGTGGCTCCCTCTCAAGCGAACACTTCATGGCTTTCTCCTCCTGAAATTTGATATCCCTTCGCACAACAGTCTTGCGACTGTCTGGAAAATACACACGATAGTTGTGGGGTGTATCAGTGTACCCCAAAAATATCCCAACCTCTGCGGTCGGATCCAGCTTCTTCCTGGCATCCTTTGTCACATGCAAGTAGACAGGTGAACCAAAAATCCTCAAATGAGAAATATCAGGTCTCTTACCAGAAAACGCCTCCTCCGGTGTACTCATGCCAAGTATCTTGTGAGGACAACGGTTCTGCACATATACTGCAGTATTGCATGCCTCCGCCCACAAGTGAAGGGGTAGGCCCTGGTCATGCAACATCGCCCGTGCAGCACCCACGATCGTTCTGTTCTTCCGCTCAACAACCCCGTTCTGCTGTGGGTTATGGGGTGCGATGAGCTCTCTCCAAATCCCTTCTGCGCTGCAAAAGTCCTTGAATTCAGCAGAGATGAATTCACCACCATTTTCGCTCCTAAGAGCCTTCACATGCTTCCCCGATTCCTTCTCAACCAGCACCTTGAACTCACAGAACTTTGAGTATGTCTCGCTCTTCTTCTGCATGAAGAAGATCCAGCACTTTCGAGAAAAATCATCAACAAAGATCACATAGTACCTGTGCTTTGTTGTCGAAGCTACTGAGAAAGGTCCACACGCGTCTGTGTGAATTCTCTCAAGGATTTTCATGGTACGATTATCCTTCTCGTGAAAGGTGGCTTTCACAAATTTTCCTAAGGTACACCCCTTGCACTGATCTGACTGCGCAAGAGTGCCCTTAGGAAGCCCAATAGAAATCTGCTGCAGTATCTTCAAAGCTCCATGGTGAAGGTGGCCCAATCTCCTGTGCCACAGTTCGCCCTCATCATCCCGGCTCACCACTTCTCCCGCCTTGCATGCCATTGTTGCGCAGCCATCTACTTGCAACTGATAAAGGTTCTTGACTCGAACCCCTATCTTCCGGGTCTCTCCAGTTGTCTTACTGCGCAGGAAAGCCTTTCCCTCGCTGAAGACCACATCATACCCCTTGTCTTCCAACATCGCCACAGAGATCAGATTCTTCATCAATCCTGGAACATGCAATACTTCCTTCAATATGAAGGGTTTACTAGACTCCCTCTCAAAGGAAATGGTACCGATACCGGTCGCACTGTATCTACCATCATCGCCCATCTCGATGTGCACTCCAAGATCTTTCTCCTCCAGATCTGAAAACAAATCCCGATCTCCGGTCATGTGAAATGACGCACCACTGTCCAAGAACCATACTGATCCCATCACACTTGAAACCAAGCATGCGATCAGTGAAAAATCCAGTTTGAATTGAGAAGCCAATGCCTCTCCCGCTGCAGATCCAGCAGCCTTCTTATTTTTCTTCTTCTACGGACAATTTGTGGCATAGTGTCCGTGCTGGTGACAGTGAAAACACTTCACCTTGGACATGTCTTGCTTCTTGCCTTTCGCACCAGACTGAGAATCTTTTTTTCTCTTCCCCTTCTTTTCTTTGGCAGCCAAAGCGCAATTTTCTTCATCAGATGCCTTTGATGAAGATCCGTCCCTGGTAGTCCGCCTTATCTCCTCTTGCATGAGATCCGACCAAAGTCGCTCCCATCCCGGCAACTTCTCCCGACCATTGACAGAGTCCTGATAGGAATGCCAACTCTTCGAAAGACCAAGGAGAGCCAGGTCCACCAAGTCCTCTTCATCGACAGTCACCCCCACACTTCCCAGCTCATCTCTGCATTGAGTGAACTTCGTGAGGTACTTGGCGATACTATCGCCTTTCTCCATCTTAATGTTTCTGAGTTTATCCTTGAGCGCCAGCTTCCTTTGGTCGCTCTTGCTCTAGAATAGATCTGTCAACGCTTTCCACATCAAATATGGAGAAGCTTTTCCATGCAGGCTGGATACAATGTGATCCTTCACGCCCTCCAACAGAATCCTTCGACATTTCGCCATTTTCTTTTGCCAAGCCTCAACTTGAGCAGCATCAGTAGGCTTTGGGATCTCAGCATCTATGAACTCCTTCAGCCCGTTATCATCTAATACCGCCTCCATTCTGTCCTTCCATGCAACATAATTCGAGCTGCCCTCAAGGGCATACTCCAGTCGCAATCCGTTGAAAGACATTTTGACTTCGACACCAAGAAAACTGCTGCAAATTCGAATTCCAAATTCTGCTGCAAATTCGAATTCCACCAGCTCAAAACTCAACCACTTCCAATCTATGAGAACAAAGTATTTATAGCACAAAGATCAACTATAGGGGAATTTACTGTATGTATCACCTTTCAAAGAAAGGCTGGATCCACAGGCTACCTGGCCCGCTTACAGACTCTGTCTACCGAAATAAATTGTAATCACTGTAATAGATCCGATGATCAATTTTCCTCTAATACCATGTATAAATTTGAATAATAGCTGAATTATTCACTGAGATTATCCTGATTACACACTATTTAAGCTTCATGCATAATACATAACCTCTTCTACAATTGATCATCAATATGCGGAAATAGAAATAGTCGCATGCGCACATAAACACAATAGTCAAGCACACATAAACACAGTATGTAATGGGGAAAGCTTACAGCTGAAAACCCCCAACTATCTGTATAATATAATGATAGAGAATCATGTAACAATCATAGTACAATACTCCTCACAAGTACTCAGTACTATCTCCAATAGTTACACACAAACTAGCTCAGATCTGAACAAGTCACAGGTTCAAATCTCCTCCACAAGTCTGCCTGCCTCTACTGCGCAATCCAAGATGAATAATGATGAGATCCAAGTTCGAATCCACCTGGCTTGTACTGCGCAATCCTCATTGGAAATCTCAATCCATGTGTGTGCAAATCTCATGCACAGCCATAGTCACAACTGATAGTAGACTCACCCTTTCACCCACCTCTAACACTGGTCTCCACTGAACTGTCCATGCATTGCGGTTAACTAATGTGTTATTTAGTTGATTTATGAGTTAATAATTAGTGAATTAATTAATAATTAATTCACACCACTCATCACTAGTGTATTTATCAGTTAGACTAAATACAACTAGTTCAACTAAGTTAAGCCGAACACAACTCCACCAACTGTCTCATCAACTCCACCAAACTCTGCCACATGAGTTCTAACTGAAGTCAACCATGCAATAGCTCAACTAACCCTTAGGAAAAGCGTATTTCCTTCTGTCGGCTGCATGTGCCACATCCAAGCATCAAACTGAAGTGCTCCAAGAGGATAAGATAATGTTTATAGTCTAAATATTATTAAGGGTTAATAATATTTGACTGTTCTATTTTTAGCCCGGCAGTCTAAAAATAGAAACCGCTCAATGTCTAAAAATAGAGGTCCATATATTTTTACCAACTCGACCAATCATCCATAAATAGCATCCTGCAACTCATAGACCATGATCCATATGTCTAAAAATAGACATAGTCTAAAAATAGACTTTGCGCCAAAAATAGCCTGCGGGCCCACTTAGTGAAAGGCGACTTCATTTCACTAAGCTCCATCATCTTGTTGCATTTTCAACATG